>CAUYSK010035617.1:0-26025 GCA_963575035.1 Avahi laniger
GCAGGGACATATGTCCCCTTTTTTGCCTGTTACCTCAACATAATCATCAATAGCACTCCCTTTCATTCTCAAAAGTGTCTGGCTTTGGATGTAAATTGTATGGTCACATTGCTTACTGTGCAAGTCATCGCAGGCAAGACACTTAACTACTCTGTACAACAGTTTCACGCTCATTAAATGAAAATAAGAAAACCTAATATATGAGGTTGTCCCAAGCATGAAATTGGACAGTATGCACAAGGCTTGGTTATGGGAGTGCCTAGTATTCCCCTGAACACCAGGTGCCACACTGGAAAGGTCCACTCTCTGGAAAAAGTGTTTGTCCCCAGGTGAGGTCTTCAAGTTCAAGTTGTCAAGTAGAATAAAGAACCTGTATTTGCCATTTTTTATGGTGACATGGTCTATCTGTGTCCAGCAGCTGCATAATGAATTGTCATGTATCTGACCAGAAAAGGAATCACTCATGGCTATTTTAACTCAGATATCCTAGATCTGGACTTTATTTACTCTCTCCACAAAGTAAAATTAAGATAATTCACCCCAAACCAAATCTCTATGAAACAGGCCAAGTGAATGTGGTCAGAATTCAGGGGAAGTAGGAGATCCATCAAACTGAATGAAACTGTCACCTTCCAGCCAATGAATTTCGTGAATTTCTTGCTTTCTCAAGCCAAAAACAAAAACAAAACAAAAAACCCCTGGTCTTATAGATCCAATGATAAAAAGGACAGCTTCTCGATAAAAGGATCTTAGGTATCTTACTTTAAAAATCAGGCCTCGTCAATTGTACCCAC
Organism: Avahi laniger; assembly: GCA_963575035.1. Classification (NCBI taxonomy): domain Eukaryota; kingdom Metazoa; phylum Chordata; class Mammalia; order Primates; family Indriidae; genus Avahi; species Avahi laniger. The sequence continues at coordinate 795 of CAUYSK010035617.1, forward strand.
AATCTTGTACACGAATCTGTAATATCAATCAGTGCCTCAGGAAGCAATAGCATTTTGCTATTCCTGCTCACAAAAAAAAAAAAAAAAAAACCACAGATGAGATGCTGTCACTTCGTTGATAAGCTTGTTAAACACACATATACATTCTCCTTAGCTCTTAAATGAGCAGCAGGAATATAATGTAATGGGATTGCTCCTACTTCTTTATGGGGGTGGCTTATGCTCAGTGAGAAATCTGATCAGTAGCTAAATCCATAGAAAAATGAAGGGGAAAATTTTGAGCCTACTGGATTCCAATCTTCAGCGTAGTATTTTTTGGAACAAAGAATGAAAAATTATTATTCCCAATATCACTGAATACAGTTGTCCAAGGGATTAGTATTGAATACATGACAAGCCCTCCCCCACTCCAACTTCTAAAGAATTAGAAAGGAAACGTTCAGCATTTTCATGCTCTAAATATAGACTTAGAAGCTATGAGAGGAAAAAGATGCACATGGCAGAAAAACAATGCCTCCGTGTCTGGAGGACGGCAAGGAACAGTGCAAAAAGCTCTTCTGTGGCAGTCATTTTCCCATCAACAGAAGTTTCCAGAAACAGAAAAAAGTTGACTGCACTCCCAGAAATCCAGTGACCGCAGCAGCACAGCACCCTCTAGGCTGGACTTGCTGGGTGGCAAGCTAGCAAGCAAGATGAAGTGCATGCCTATGGAGCCACGCCCCAGTTTCTGGGGTATGCTCCTTCCCCCACAAGCCAAATGGCAAGAGGAAACACCCCCCGGCAGACACTTGCATAACATCCTTCTTGGGCAACGGGGCATTTCTTAGAGTCACATCAGTGATCATGTAGCTCTGAAGCATACGAAGCGGAAAATAGGGTGCTGGTGTGTTTATGGGGACTTTTCCTGCAGAATGTGTGTGGTTTTTCTTCACTTGAAAAACTGAAGCAGAAATCATACGTCTGTTTAGGATTCAAATAACCAGCACATTTTGGCTTTAAATGCATTGTGTACCTTGTACCGACAGACACAGCCTTGCTGGAGGAATGTTCTGACAAACTTGCCTTTTCATGAATAGTAAAAGAGTGAGCCAAGGGTAGAGCCGAATTCTTTGACCAGGTCTAAGAAGAAAATAAGCCAACCGGAGATAAGCCCATGTTCACTCCACATCCCACATCTGACACCCTCAAGGAAAAGCCAGTTCAGCAGGAGGTCAACTCCTGAGAAGAGAAGGAACAGGAGAGCGGCGGCATGTGTAGGGTCCAGAACACACCACGATCCCACTCTACCACTTCAGTACCACAGACCCCTTCGGGGACTAGAGAGGACCGTGGACACCTTCTCAGAAGGATTTTTTAAATGCATAAAATGAAATACACAGGATTGCAAAGGGAATCAATCATATTTAAATAGAGCTACCCAAATATTTTTTAAATTGTGATACAGTAGTACATGTGCTTGTTTATTAATACATTAAAAAACACTGCCTAGCAGCAGGTGTAACCACCACTATAATTTCAAAGTGGTAAGTATTGATATTTCAAGGTATCTGTTAATCATCTATAATAAGATATGAAAATATTGGATTTTTATTGGTAACAAAGTCACAAACAATTCTAATGCTACTGTAATTTACGGCCAACATTCAAAAGTGAAAGACCTGCTAAATTTTGGCCAGAGGTCAGTGAAATTGAAGGTGCATAATATTTTCTCATGCAAGCTCACAGGTCCCCCTGAAGTTGTGCAAAGTAGTCTACAGCAGTTCATATGAAACTCGTGGAATAATCTGATTTCACCCCCTTCTGCAGCTATTCCAAAATGATGTGGAAATCTGGAGACCTACATGGGAGCCCTGCCTAGCAAGAGCCACAGACCACACGCATGGAGTGGCAGTTCTGCACCAAGGACAGTCCACCACCCGTGGGCTGGGCCGGGGGAGAACCAGTGTGCCTGGGGCCCACAGCTCTATTTCTCTTACCTGCTGCACCCAATGTATGGGCCACAGTTTGCTTTCCTTAAATGCTTGGCATTAAGAGTATTCATTCAAATGAATCATTAGGCTAGAGGGAAAAAATTACTTCACAAATCATTTCGCCTAGTGCTGTTCTAAACTCTATCAGCTCCGAAGCCCCTGGCTTACAGCAAACTTAAAACACCTCTTTACTACCTGGAATCAAATTCTTAGATAACCTACCTAAACACAATTTCAAACACAGATATGTGATGTCCTAAGAATGACATAAATGAGAACGAAAGGAAAGTAACTTATGATAAACCTAATGTATTTCAATATGCAATTAGTTGGACGAGACCATTCTAGAGGGCATGATAGAGTCGCTAGAGGCTTGTACTTTAACGTAAAATCAAAAAATGGGTCAGCTGCAAACATGGACTGGTAACAGGTGATGGTGGTGATGCTATGTGTGGTGTAGGTTTCTAAAATGGTAAATTTCCCACCAAAACAAAGATCACTGTTTTTATTTAAAATGTGCAAAAATTATGTGTTTACAATGCAAGTTAGGTCTAGGTCCAGGTTTTATTTATCCATGATTATCTAGTAGTGGGTTCCAGAAAACACCGTGTAATATACAAGTCTTCTACCCATTACAGATGTTTACCATCCCTGGTCCCCACCCAATAAATGCTAGCAGCACCACTTAATCACTGACAAGCAAAAGTGCCCCACGACCTGCTGAAATGACCCAGTAACATTATAGAGCTGGGGTTAGACTGGAGTCCTCTCCCCACGTCCCACCCCTGCCCACCTCTGGATGATCTCAAGCTGGGCCCTAAGGGGACACTCCCCAGGAAATGAAGCTGTTATCATAGGAGAAAGATCATCCTTGTGTGTGGCTTACCCTGAAACAGGTACTCTCACCCAGAGTTCTGTTCTTGGGACAAGAAAAGCGGAATAAGAATTAAGTGGCCAGGCAGACTAAAACAGAGAAGAGGGCAACAACGGTTTCTGGAATTCCCAGAGCCTTAGGACCAGGCTGCAGATGGCACCTGGACCCTATCCCTGTATCCCTAATGTGAATTTTCTACTTGTGTTGAAGCAAGCTACAGTGGGTTCTATGGCTAGCACTCAGAAGAATCCTTATTAATTAAAAGCATCCAACCACCTGGACAGATGGCTGCCCACCTGAACAAAGGTTGGCAGCTAACATCAAAAATGCTCAGGAGGCCAGGCACGATAGCTCATGCCTGTAATCCTAGCACTCTGGGAGGCCAAGGCGGGAGGATTGCTTCCCGTTAGGAGTTCAAGACCAGCCTCAGGAAGAGCCAGGCCCCCATCTCTACAAAAAATTAAAAAAATTAGCCAGGCATGGTGGCGTGCACCTGCAGTCTCAGCTAGGCTGAGTCTCAGAAGGCTCAGAAGGCTCAGTCTCAGAAGGCTGAGGCAGGAGGATCACTTGAGTCCAGGAGTTTAGGTTGCAGTGAGCTATGATGACACCACTGCACTCTAGCCCAGGTGACAGAGTGTGAGTTTCTCAAAAAAAAAAAAAAAAAAATGCTCAGAAGAACCTATTCTAGCATCAGAGAACCTGCCTTATTTGGGAGATGTTCCCATATTTTACGTGAGCTCTTCACACTGTAGTTTAAGCCCATTTGTTTTGATTCCATTCTCACTGCCAATAAATAAATGGACCAGGGACCATCCTTCACCTGGCAATTCAGATTCTACAAAGACATATCCAGATCACTCTGAAGTTTTTTTCTGCCTTAGCTCTTTCTCATCAATCTCACGAGCCACACAACATAAATAACAACACTGTCCTTCCTTGACAGGCTTGGAAAATGAAAGTATTGGAGAAATTTGGTCTTTAAGGGCCCAATTAGGTCTGGGGGGAGGGAGGGGAAATTCCAAAATCTTTTCAACAGCAAAAGTCCATGATTTAATGTCTCTCAATTTTATTATGCTCAGAAATAATACCACCCTAATTCAAAAATATGGCAATAAAGACCAGTTGCCAAAAAGGTGTTCTAAAAAAAGTCAGGATCACTGTTTCTCTACCTCTTCCACTAATGGACTCCATTATATCACATAAAAAGTCACTGCTGGAATCTAATGAATAAATAACTAGCACTTGAATGGAATTTGTGTCCACTTTAATTCCTGTTAGTTTCCACTAAACCTTTATTTAAAAATAAATTAAAAAGGGGGGCATAACACTACTTACAATGAAACATTTTAGAAATGCTTGAGAAGTTCCCTAGATAAGCCAATCAGGTATAATATTAAACAGCTAGAGCTTAATTGCTGAATCTAAGTAAATGGAAAAGAAAGACTGAGTATGACATGGGAGAAGGGTTAGTTTTCACATCAGCCAGATTGGTTCAGTGTAATTTCCAGAAAGGTATCAGGAGAGCTAAGGATCCCTTGAACAAGGTCTTCCAAATGAAGGGTTGCAACTGACTGATGGGTTATCAAATCAATTCAGTGCAAGGGTGTTGCGAGCAGGGTGGAAAGCAGCCATAAACAATACAAGAACAAATAGGAGTGGCCGTGTGCCAACAAAACTTTATTTATAGAACAGGCAGCAGGTCAGAGTCTGCTGACCCCTGACCAGCATTTTTTAAGTCAATGAAATAGAACATAATAGAAGGAGAACAGAAGAAGTACAGAAGACATCAGAGGTAGTAAAAGTAAATACTGTTTTATGAAACTTTTCTTGCTGTTATTTACTTACATATGTGAGTTCTGAGTCAATGTGTATTTCTGAATGTAGATTGGGGTCAAAAGCCACCATACTAGAATAAATAGTTTGAGAAGGGAAAATGAGTCTGCTTCTAAGTGAAATTGATAAGAAAATAAAGGACTTTAACATTTTTTAAAGAAAAGGAGCAAGTCCTTAAACCTACAGTACAACCTTAAAAGAATATTAATTAGTTGCAAGTAGTAACTAACAAAATGATCTTCAAAAGGACACCCACATTACTTCTTATGCTATTGAATATCTGATAAGAGCTGCGTATTACCAATTAGCAACTGCTCTATAGCAAACTTCCCCAGAACTCAGTGGCTTACGAAAGCTGGGATTATTCACGCAACTCTACAGATCAGCCCAGTGGTTCCAGTGATCCAGGCCGGGCTAGACCTGCTCAGGAGACTACAAGCAGTTGACAGGTCTGATGGGGCTTGTCAGTCTAGGAGGCAAAATGCTGGCACAACCTGCCTCACCCCATTGGGCTAGCCTGGGCATGTTGGCACGGCAGGGGTGGCAAGGTTTGAAAGAGCAAGCCTATCTGTGTAAAAGCCAATCAGAAATGTAACCACATTAGACCAATCTGGTTCAACTTTTATGTACCAAAGTCGAGAGCTGTTTTTCAGTTGCCATGGACCACCAGGTTGAAGGTCACATAACCTAAGCATGCGTAGATGAACTAAGCCAAAAACCATGGGTGGAACCTAAGTGCTGGGATGGAGGAGTGGGGAACTGCATTAAAAAGCGGACACCACTTGGCAGGATCCAGGATCCAATCAGATTGAGCCCTCACGTTACCCCGTGGCATGGTCCAATCAGAGTATGTTTCCTGGCATCACCCCATCGCAAGACCGTATCAGATCACACCTCACTACCCCTGACTATAAAATCTGCCCCCACCCCCAAGTCTGTCTCAGGGAGACATATTTGAGTTTCACTCCTGTCTTCTTGTCTTGGCTGTCTGACAATAAACCTTCCTCATCTCAAAACCCAGTGCTTCCATGGAGTATGGGCAAACACACCCAGTTTGGGTCGGTTACATAAACACACAGGTGCTTTTAAAACTCCATTTATACACAGCATGTGCTAACGTCCCAAAGGCCAAAGCAAATCACATGGCTAATCCCAGTAAGGGGGGGTGGGAGGGGGAGGAGAAGTTACAACAAAGTTATGGGGCAAAGAGTGTGGGCACGGGGAGGCCATTAATGAGAGCCATTAGTACAATCAATCTGCCACAGGCAATATTTACTGTTTATTATCACCCTGGCAGAAGCAGAGAGATTTTACATTATCTTAAGTTTTTCCACTACCATTTCTCATTTTGTTTTTTTATTATCACTTTTAAGGCTGAAAAGTAGAGTAAAAAGAATGCAAGCTTTTGTCCTTCGGCTCTCTATCCCTTCTGGCCATGTGACCCTGGAGTTTCCTATGCATCTCAGTTTCTCCATTGTAGTATGACAGGACTGTGGACAATTACATAAGCTAGAACATGCAAAAGGACTCAGCTCAATATCTAGCCTTAGCAGAACTCAAACTTTATTTAGATACAAGTATTTTGCAAATAGTTGGTTTGAAGATATTCAAAAAGGTGAGTAACAAGGAAACAGATAAATTTCCTATAACAGGAAATCTCCTTTACAATGAAGAATAGTTCCTTTGCCTAAGGAGTAAAGAATCATTTCTTACAAGAAGTTTTGAGGACTGTGGTAGGTCTTCCAAATATATTCATATCCTAACCCCTAGAACCTGTGAATACGTTCCTTACAGGGCAGAATCGATTCAATTAAGGGCCTTGAGATGAGGGGATTACTGTGCATTGTTCCGGTTGTTCTAATCTAACACATGGATCCTTCGAAGGGGAGAACCCTTCCCTGCTGTGGTCAGATGACAGTGGGGCAAGGCCTCAGCTTGAGGATGCTGGTGTGGAAGCTGGAGGAAGGGGGCACAGCCTAGGAATGTGGGTGGCCTCTAGAAGCCACAAAAGACAAGGAGATGGATTTTCCCTTCGAGCTTCCAGGAAGGAGCAGACATCTTGATCTTAGCCAGTGAGGCCCGTATTGGACCTCTCACCTACAGAATTAAAAGAGAACACGTGTGTTGCTTTAAGCTACTAGGTTTGTGGTTATTCGTTACGGCAGCAATAGAAGGACAAGATAATCATAAACTATTTCTATCAAATACTGACAATGAGGAAATAGAAAAGTCTCTCTTGAAGCTCCTGGCCTGGAAGAAAGAAACTCTAGAACTTAGAGAGTACTAACCAGTCATGGCATCAAAAATGGAAAGCTGCATCTGATTCTGCCTGCAAAAACAGGTGGAGAAAAGGCAGTATGATAGAATAAGCAACTCATTATCATGCAAACACTTTGTAGGAAGAACAATAAAATCATAATCCAAGGATCCCCTACTTATATAATAGCTCCAACAAGCAGGCACTAGCGGAAAAGCCATATTAACAAAATCCTTCCACAAAAACTTGCTATAGACTTCATTTAACTGATGGCTACTCCAGATGTGCAGCTCCAACTTTGATCACTGTCATTTTTTTTAGATAATGCTGACAATAAGGTAATAAGCTTTAGTGGTGTGTGTATATATATACACGCCCACCATACACTGAATCCCAAAGTCCCAATTTTTTGATTTTCATGAATCCATGAATTGTGCTTACTATGAGGGAGAAAAATGTCTACAAAAAGATTGATTTAAAAAAGAGAACTCTAAAAGAGCACAATGACCAAACAGGACCTCAAAATTAGGACCACACCTAAGAACATTCTTAAGGATAGATTAAAGAAGCTAGAGTAGGGCTGAATGCAGTGGTTCATGACTATAATCCTAGCACTTTGGGAGGTCAAGGAGGAAGGATAGCTTAAGGTCAGGAGTTCGATACCGGCCTGAGCAATATAGTGAGACCCCATCTTTACAAAAAATAAAAAAAAATTAGCCAAGCCTGGTGGTGCACACCTGTAGTCCCAGCTACTGGGGAGGCTAAGGCAGAAGGACTGCTTGAGCTCAGGAGTTTGAGGTTGCAGTGAGCCATGATGATGATGCCACTGCACTCTAGCCAGGGTGAGAGAGAGCAAGACCCTGTTTCAAAAAAAAAAAGCAGCAGTAGCAGCAACTAGAGTAAATAGGTGAGTGTGCCGAGCCCAGTCAAGCAGGCAAGAACCCCAGAATCCCCCAAAGCGTAGGAGAAGCTAAGTGACGCATCACTAGGGAAATCAGAAATTGCAATCACAGAACACAGAATCCACCTGCCTGAAGACAGGCAGCTAACTGCAGAGAGGCCTCACCTGCCAAAATCAGAATTCACGCATGATGCCACGCTGCCTGGGCGGCTGATCTCATGACTTCAGCATGCCTGGCCCTGGAGCTTCCAGTCCGTGTCTATGAGAGCTTCATACTTTCTGAGTATTTCTTGGAGCCAGATGTTTGGTTTTTGTTTTGTTTTGTTTTGTTTGGAAAAAGCCTAAGAAAAAAACTTTCCCTTGCTGGAGCTCATTGGACATCACAATTGCAAATGAGGAATGGTGAACCTACACAAAAAGGTTGATCGTATTTACCCAAGAGAATTACATTTGTACACAATGTACAGTGAAGACTGCCCACATAACGTTACCTTTCAATCTGACAAGCCCGACAGTTAAAAATCAAATAAAGGAAGAGGAGGAGAAACGTACCGTCCTTGGCCAGGGAGATCAGAACTTTGTTACAGTTGGGAAGGCAATCAGATGAACAGAGGGGCTTGAAGTTGCGTGTGCAAAGGTCTCACCCCCAGGACTGGGGACACCTCGTGATTAACACCACTGGGGGAGGGGGACAGAGGAAAGCTCCCCCTCTCCTCAGTATTCCCACCCGGTGCTGCCTCTAACCTTGGTTGCTCTAAAAAAATTACTTGAGAGGGGATAAAGGAAGTATACCAAACAGAAACAGCAAGACAGGTGCCAAAGGAAAACAGAAAGAGCACACTCAGCATGAGGCACAGACAGCGCTTCTCCAAACAAGATGGGTTAAGAGAAAGAATCGGTCATTTAGAAAACTCCTCATCGGCATGAACACTACTAGTAAATAAAAAATCGGAGTTGAAAATAACAGATGGCTTAAAAAAAAAAAAAGCAGCTGCAAGGAGTCTGATATCAAACTCCCTCATTTTCAAACATAGCTGTTTCACACTGAAGTGGAGATGAAGGCACGTAAACAGAATTTGGCCCTCTTTGTGGCAGCGTAAACACCTAGCCACGTCCCCAGGGCACCGTGCCACCTAACCATAGAATACTGTGAGCCCGGTCATCTTCTACTTTTTGAATCTCAACTTCTTAAGGGAAAAAATAACTTCACTAGGGGAAAGAGGGTTATTTCTGGGCTGAGAGTACAGACCTAGGCGTTTTAATTCTAAACATGCAAAGATAAGCATCCCAAAAGACAGTGGTCATAAAGGGTTGGCTCTTCTTAGGCAAGCATTTCAGCTGTCTACTGCAGAAAGTCTACGAGCAAGGGAAAAAACAACTTGAATGTTTTCTCAATCTCTTTTTTTATTCAGTAAGGGAATTTAATTTAATTTCTTTATTTTACACCTCCTTTGCTACATGTATAGGATTAAGCAACATTAGAGACTGAACAGATCTTTGGAGCTCATTCAACCCCCCTTTCCTTCCCAACATAAGAACTGAGGCCCAAAGTGGCCATATGGGCTGAATTAATGTGTTCTTCATTTACATTTTCCTTTATAACTGAACTTTAACTCTTCCGGGTGGGCCCTGACCAGGCCTGTGCTTTAAATTTCTTAAGCAGCTAGGGACTATTTATTACCTAGAAATATTCAGAATCAGGAGCAGGTGAGAGTACTGATATGCCTGATGCAATCCTGGGCATATGAGAGGAATACAAAGAAAGGAGATGGTGCTCACTGGTATGCCCGCCGGGAAAATTCCACGAAGTACAACAATCCCAGTTGTCAGAGGAATATTTTGCATGGCTTCTACTGTCTTTCTAGGATTCCAGAGACACTGTTGAAATGTCTCCACAGGCACCCTTTTTGGAACTGTTACAGGATAACCCTGACACCTCTGGCAGGTCACCCCATGCCCACTCCACAATTCTAAAGAATAGAAACCAGCGCTGAGAAGGGCCAGGGACCCTTAGACACACAGAAAGAACAAGTAACAGTGAAATGTGAAATCCAGCCCAGACTGTGTTCTTGAGGTGTCAAACTTAAAAAGTGACATGAGGAAGGGAACCCCTCACTCAAAGGGACATAAGTTGCTTCGATTCTCCCAGTCGGGGATGGGGAGGGAACTTGGCCACACTGACCTACTCCTCATCACATTCCCAGGTACAGGTGGGTGTGAGCACACAATGGGCTCTAGGGAGGAACAGGTGCCAAGCGGCTGTCACCTTCTCTTCCTAGATCATTGCCATAAACAAAGCAGGCACCTATCTGTTATCAGTCGTTATCAGCTGTTCCTGTAGGACCCAGGGTCAGAAGTGAGGCCCAGCTTTGCCACTGCCAACTGCTGGTGACACTCAGTAAATCCATATACCTCTCTGCACCTCCGTGACCTCAGCTAGGAAGAAGAGGGATCTCCCTCCAGTCCCTTCCAACCCCAAGTGTCTAAAACTCTCTTGGGTTGGAAAGAAGGGTGCTGGCTGGTACTGGGCATGCTCATCAGCCTTAACAACTGCACAGAGTCCAGCCAACATGGGCTCTGGACTGAGACCATCTGGGTTCGAATCCTTGCTCAGCCACTTGTTAGCTGCTTGTGACCTTGGCCAGATTTCGTAACCTCGCGATGCTACAGTCTCCCTTTGTAACTGGGAATAACAATGGAATCTACCTTGGTGTCGCAGTGAGGATTAAATGAAATATCTTCAGTACAAAAGAAGCATTTGCAATAATGCCAATTACAGAAGAGAAATGTTTTCACCACCATCATTTCTATTTTCTTGCCCAAAATGCGTGTCCACAAAGACATCAAATCTCTATGGGGACCGCCAACACGAGACACTCAAATGGGGAGGGGAGATGTGGAAGAAAACCAAAACTATTGGAGTGGAAGGCTTTTCTGTGTGGGATACTTATAAAAAGCATTTTACCAGCATAACAGGACTTATAAGCAGTCTGTGCACACAACTACAACAGTAAGGAGTGAGGTTAGAACAAGTGTGGGTGGGTGGCACATGTTCCCTCAAAGGCCAGCCACAAAAATCACAGAGGGATGCAAATAAGTGAGGCTGTTATTATTCTAGGGACAACCTTAAATGCTGACTTTTTCAAAACTGAATCTATTACATGCACCAGTACTTAACTATTACCAGTAACAAAGGACTAGGGGAACACCTCACTCCTGAGTCCACGGGCAACAGGGCAGAGAGATACTCTTTAGCCATTATAGGTAGCCGCCCCAACAGGGGTCAAGGTCTAGCAGGCACTAATTAACACAGGCCTGGCAGTGAAGGTGACAAAGGGACAGGGACAGGGCCAGTTTACAAGGAGAATCACTCCGACCAAACACAGCCACAATAGCTTATAACCCTCGCCTGTCCAGATTTTTGAGGCTGGACAATGAGAGGAAAGCCCTATGCCTGTTCCAGAAGATTGTTTCGACACAAGAGCTGTGGGATTTTTAAGGAAAAAAGGATTCCTCCAATCCTGCCTGTGCTCATACGATACACAGCCTTCCAGATCTGACGAAGTTCAGGAAGGATGCACTTAATTGTGACAATGAAAATAAAATAAAATAAAACCACCCAAACGGGCAAACACATAGCTCAAGTCCCAACTCTTCCTGCTGAGAACATGGTTACAGAACTAAGCCTCCTGGGACCCACCTTGGCGGCTTTCCAAGAGCTATTAGTTTGCATTAACACACTGAAAGAGAAGGTCAGATAAATTAAAAGTGAGAATGTAATGTAGAAGGACATCTTTATGGCCAGCACCAGCACAGTGCAGGGCACATGGCAGATGTTGGATAAATGCTCGGTGAGCTCATCTGCAGCCAGCGTCACGCTCGCAGCTGCATTCAGATTGTTGCTATTGACACAGGATGTAAAATATGTATAGGGAAATGGCTTAGGTTAGAGACTTTAAGGGTTGGGGAGATCTTTACTCAATTTCAAAGATAAATTTAAAAGTATGGCCATCTTCTGGCTATTAAGAGTGACTCTATACTTCAAAGCAATTATTAATTTTACACGCAGCCTCATGAAACCTGCACTGACAAGCCTCAAATGCTTCTTTATTTCTCACCCGGTCCTCTCAATTGTCACCCACACAGCAACCCACAAAATATAAAATTATTTCTTCCGTTTTTAAAGTACCCGGAATGTGGAACACATACACCTTCCTTCAGTCAAAACTACTCATCGACCATTTGTGTCAGGACCCTTCCCCAAACTTTGACAGTCACCATTGCAAACCCCCAGGGACAAAGCTGACAGCACATGCTTTCCTGAGGCCTCCTGTGATGGCATCAGTATAGAATACCACTCCCAAGTGGCAACAGTATAGAATACCACTCCCAACGCCCACCCCTCCACCCCTCCTAGAGCCCGAAGGCCATGACACACAGGAGGAGGGACGAAAATGAGTCCCCACTACTCTTAAGCAAAGCAAATACCTGTCTGGATGACCAGAGTGAGAGAGGACTTGAGTTCTCCGACCTAGATCTTAAAGTACTCTTTGCCACTTTCTAATCATCTCTGCCGGGTAAACTAGTACACTAAGCCGGGGTGACTCTGCAGTGACTTAGATCCCGAGACATGTGGGACATTAGGAAAAGTCAGCTGAAATGTCAGAGTGACATCTAGAACAGATCTAAAGCAGTCGTACTTCCCAGGGGAGGAGCCAAACGCCTCCCACTCAGCTACGGTCACAGGGGGATTCTGGCATTTCAATGCTTTCAGAGGCCAGCTGGACAGAAGGCTGGTTGGTTATTTTTAAACTGTGAAAACTGAATGGGAAGAGAGAGTATTTGAATTCCTGTGATCTCTTAAGGTCCCTTCCAGCTTTCAGATTCTGCCAAAGAACACTGCCTATGCACATACATATGCACATGCTTCTTTATAAAAATGTACACAGATGTGTCAATGTATATAAACGAGGACTGTATTCACACTTTAAAACACAAAGCACTTGTAACACACACTGCTGAGATCAAAAAGCTTATGAGTTGTTTGCAGCAGTGGTACGAGCACACAGATGTCATTGGCACAACTAGGCAGAGGCCCCCAGCCCTGCCGTCATTGCAGTTTACCTTAAACCGAACTGGAGGCTGCTGATGTCGATGCAAACCCTGAAAAGCTCGAAACCAGGACTACAGATTACTTCCTCCTAGTAACTCCAGTCACAAGTGTCCCAGAGCCAGGAAGGCAGGATGAAACAAAGGAGGAGATGAGAGAAAAAACCCAAACCCTGTATCCAGGCACCAGCTCTGCCAGAGCCAGGGGCCAGGCAGGGCAACTTCCTTCTCTTCTTCTGGCCCCTAGAAAAGGTAAAAAGGTCTCATTCTTCCCTCTTCTCCATCGCTTTGCTTTTCAGGGCCTCTCCATTTAAGGCTGACTATATGGGCATTTAGTTGGTAACCGGAGAAAACTAAAAAGGCCTCTAGAACTTAGAGCTTTACTCTAAGCCTAGGGCCAAACAAATCCGAGGGTGCCCATCTCGGTTATGAACAATAGCAACAGAAAGAATTTATAGGAAAGAAGGGGGAGAGTGTGAAAATGTATTCATTAAGACAGATCTGAGATGGTTTGCCCTTCAAGAAAAACTGTTCTGTGATTTTCCCGGATCAAACAAGGGAGTTCCGACCCAGCGTCAAGGCTCAGGACGTGGGTGACACAGTGGCTAACAGAGGGGAGAGGGATCTATCAGAGTAAAGCCAACCCAGTCGTTCAGGTCCTGACAATGAACTGAGGGGAGTTCAGTTCAATGAACTAGCTTCCCATTTGCTTCTCTTTAGAAGGAGAACCAACTCTGGCGCTTTGATCTGGGTATGTTTACCGGTGGGATGCTGCCATCCCATCCGAACCCCACACAAACCTCAGCCTGCCTGCTCCCTAACTTCGCAGCCCCAGTAGTGCCCAATCTTCCCTAACTGGGCCTCCAGTGCCCGGTGCAGACAGCGGCGACCGCCCTGGACAGGGCCTGGCAGTCAGTGCCAGGAATACCGGGCCCAGACCTCGACTCCTGCATCTCCGAAATTCACACACCTCGCCCGGTTCCCGCAGCACCGAGGCGCCAAGCACCCCGTTGGTGCTCCAAACGCCGCTGGACAATGCAAGCGCCACCCCCTTCCCTCTTCAGCTCTTCGGCGCGGCGGCTACGAAACCACGGCTTTGTGTGTGACAGCAAGTGTGTGCGCGAACGTCCCCGGGCTCACACACCCCCTTCCACCCAGCCTGCTCGCCGCGCAGGGTCCATGTGCACGGCTGGTGCACCACGAGCGGGTCCACCGGACAAGAGCCCCGCCGCCAGGCCTCCCGCCAGCCGGCCGCAGGGAACGAGGGATGACACCCACGCCCCCAATCCCAGCCGCGAGGGCGGCGGGAAGAACAGCGCCTGGAACTCAGCAGAGGCTCGGCAGGGGGCCGGGGACGCGGAAGGGCGGCAGGCGGGGGCAGCGCCCCCTACTCACCAGCCCCGCCACCCCCAACTTTGCTAGCCGCGGGCCCAGAGGGGGCCGGGGCTGCTAGCGACTCGGCAGGAAGTTCCCAGGCCCGCACTGAGCATGCTCTCGGGGAGTGTGCGCGCGGGTGTGGGCTCTGCGCTCACCGCAGCTTCCCGGACCAGGCAGCAGCGCTCGGGATCGCGGTCCGGCGGGCCGTCCCCGAGGGGCCCAGGGCGCCCCGGGGCCTCCCCTACCCCTGGCCAGGAGCTCCCGCCCGCCGCATCCGTCCTCCCGAAGGGCCTGGGGCAGACCTCCCGCCTTCTTTCTCCCCACTGGCCCGTGGCCGAGCCTGCCCTGCACGCCTGGGTCTCCGGGACCCCAGCCCGGCCCACTCCTGCAGCGTGACCCCACTGGGCTCCTCCGCGGTCCGAGTGCCCATCTTCCATCTCTGGCCGCTCGCCTCCAGTCCGCGCAACCGGAGCCTCCTCCGCACAGTCCCTTTTAAAGCCTACAAGCCCCTCGCCAGCGGGCCTGGGGGCGTCAGCCTCCCATCAGGAGGGGCTGCCCCGGGCAGGTGGGCTCCTCAAGGCATGACACCTGGCTGCACTCCGGGATCCCGCAGAGCGGCCGCGGCCAGAGCACCCACGCAGGCGGCGGGCGGAAGCCCCCAGCCGCGAAGCCGCCGGTGCAGGTTCTCCCCGCCTGCCCGCGCCCCCCGCGGTCCCCTCTGTGTGCATCTCCCCGCGAGGATGGCGAGCTCCGACGAGATCGCCGGGACCCAGCAGCTCTTACCTCCCGGTTGTTGGGCAGCAGTAGCAGCAGTAAGAAGCTACCGCCGGCCGCCGCGCCCGCGGGGCCCGAGGCGCGGCGGGGCGCGGGGTCGCGGCGCCCCGAGCCTGCGGCGCGGCTACCTGGGCTGGATCGCGCCTAGGGCCGCCGCCGCCGCCGCGGGAGCCGCAGGGCCGCCGCCGAGCGGGCCGCGGCAGGGACGGTCTGCAAACTCCCAGCCCTGGCGGGCCGCGCGCTGCTCGTCCACACTCAGCCCCGATGCAGCAGAGGCGCTCCTTTGGGGGCTCAGTCGACCAGGGCGGGAATCAGTCCGCAATTTCTTCCTACCCTCCCCTTCCCGACCTCACCAACTTCTCTCTGCTTCTGGGCTCGCCCCACTAGGAGGCTGGGATTCCGGCCAGGGACGTTCGGCTAACTCCCCGCCCCCGGCGGAGCGCTCAGCCAATTCGGAACGCCCCACCGTCTCAGGGGCCGTCTGCAAACTCTCAACCCTGCCGAAGAGGAATACTCCCAGCCTCTCAATTCCGCAGCCAGAGGAGAGAAACCACCTACCGAGACAGTCTGATCCTGATCACGACGATAAATAATATTCTAGCAAGGTCAGAGGTGTGCAAATGTTGATATGACGATGCATCTTCCAAAGTGGTGCAGTCCAAGCCTCCAAGGATCAGGGCCTTCCATCAGTGAAGCCCAGTGAGGGGGAGACTCTGCTCTTAACCATCTAGGGGTGTAGGCAACTGTAAAAAACACCATCAGGCTCAGTTTCCTCCTTCCTAGAATGGATTATATAAAGCAGTATGAGTTTCTGCCACTTGGTTTTTGTGACCTTGGGCAAGTCACTTAACCATTTGATTTCAGCTTCTCTATGAGCATAACGAATGCTTTATAAGGTTATTGTGAAGATAAAATGAAATATATGTAAAATACTTAGCAATATCTGGCACATAGTAGGCGTTCAGTAAATGAATTACATTCTTCCTCCTCTGCGCTGCTCCTACTCCTGGATTTTATGAACACTCTGGACGTGCTAGCTGAACATTGCACTGTTGTAAATGGAAAAGAAATAAAATGCATCCCATGCCCTGAAGGCACCACAAAGAACATTGACTGACATGACATATAAAATCCAGCCAAGCCCCAGGAGAGAGCATGCCATACATTCACATCGCCAAGCATTACCGATCGTTGTTAAGAAGTATCTGGAATGGAGGGAGAGTGGGCTGGTAGATTACCTAGAGAAGGAAATGACAAGGGTCATAACCCCAGCAATTTCCAGACCCCATAGCCAGTCACTACATCCAGACCCTCTGATGGTTCATGTTCAATTTCCCCTGATCTTTCTTGCTGGATTCTCCACCCCATTCCACTGTCCTCTGTAGGGTCTTCATTCTTGGACTGAGATTACCTGCACTCTGCTGCCCACCCTTCCCCAAAAGAAGCATTTAAAAACCGAGGATCCTGGAACTTTGAGACTGCAGAAATGATTTAGTCCATCTCCCTCATTTCGTAAATGAGCTCTCAGGGCCACACAGCTAGTTAGGGAGGTCTCCTGACTCCAGCACCTTAGTAAGACACACTTGAGGCTTCTCTTGCACTGAGTGAGCCCAAGGCTGTAGACACCTTAGGTCAGTTCTGCCTTCAACTTCAAGCTGGAGAAAGTGGCTCTAACACTTCCTGACCAGATCAGCCTCAAATTATCAGCCACTTGGATCGCCAGCTGTTGGAAACTGTTCAGGCCATGCTCAAGAACCACAAGGAAATCTGCATGAGTAGGATGACTCGTCTTCATAAGAAAAGACCTTTTAGTGAAATCCCAGCAATGTTCCAAGGCACATATTTCCCTCAGTCCCTTGGAAGAAAATAATGTTTGAAGCTCTCGTCAGGCACCAGGAAGGAAATAGAAGAATGGTGACATCTGGTGGCCAGGACTTGCTGCGCTGGATATGGATCCTGCATATTCTAATCATAATAGATTGGCTTTGAAGCCAAGTTCCCACGGGTGGTTAATAATTTCACCACCTGGTTGCCTAGAGATTTCTGAAAGACATAAATCATTTAAACTTTGTGTACCTGCTGCTATAGAGGACATTACAGATGGTTACTATTTCAGAATATTTTTTTATAAAAAATATATGTGTATATAGAGAAAGAATTCATTGTATACACATATACGCATTTTCTGTGTTTGTATTACATATTCTATTTATTTACATAAATAATATACCTGCAATAACTTTGAGAGAAAGTAATACTATTCAATGGTTTTCCCACAGAATTAAGATTGTAGTTTATATTAATAATTGCTAAAGGACACTGCTTGTAGACATAAAGCTGCTTACTAGGATGGAGTTGTATATTTCATCATGTCTTCCCAAGAGAGTTCATTCCAAACTTAGAGAGGAAGAAAATATCACAGTGGGATTTCAGTAGTGAAAGCCCTAGCAGCTGATGGTCAAGGTCATGCATACCTGGTGAACAGAGATTCATCTTTGACATTTCCACCACTTGTGAACAATGGGTGTTAGGTTATAAGAAGAAAGATGTTTGGGATTATTTCTTAACAATGCAAGAATGTCTGCTGGCATTGCTAAATCGGCTCTAACTGTATTGTTCCGCTTTTTCTCATACATTTGTCCCATACATGGTAGATAATTGCTCAATTAAAAACAGAAAACACAGCTCTGTTCTCACAATCAAGTACAGTCAGCCCTCGGTATCTGTGGAGGAGTAGGTCTAGGACTCCCACTCCATAGCAGATGCCCAAATTCCTTGTAATAAACAGCATCCTTCAGTCGCCCTCCCCTGTATCTGCAGGTTCTGATCTGCAGTGGATTGAATCCATGGATAAGAAACCTGCAGTTACAGAGGGCCGGCTGTGCATTGTTTCTCAGCATCTCTTACTAAGCTCTATCCTCATAACAATTCAGGGAGCCCATTTTGCTATACCCATTTTATTAGAAGAAGAAGCCAAAATTTAGAAAAGGTAAGTAATATACCCACCGATAGGCACTATTGATAAGGGTCAGAGAAAGAATTGACTCCAAAGCCCAGAACGTTTCTACTTTACCATGCTGCTCACTCCAGACAACCAGGAAGAAATGAAGATCAGAGCAGAAACTACTCTGAGAAATACACTAAATACTGAAGAGGATATTTAAGGTACTATACACAAACCACTTTTCTTAACCTATTCAAATTGTATCAAAATTACAAGCAACAAGATAACAATTATGTATGTGCTATTGTTTGAATACTGTCCTCTCCAAATCTCATGTTGAAATTTAGTTCCCAATGTTAGAGGCAGGTCCTGACGGGAAGCGTTTGGGTCATGGGGGTGGATCCATCATAAATAGATTGAAACCCTCCCTGGGGTGGGGGGAGTGAGTGAGTTCTCACTGTTAGTTCCAGAGAGAGCTAGTTGTTAAAAAGGGCCTGGCACCTCCCCTCTCTCTCTCCTCCTTCTCTCATCATGTGAGCTCTGCACAGCCAGCTCTCCTTCACTTTCCACCGTGAGTAGAAACAGCCGGGAGTTCTCACCAGAAGCTGACCCCACGTCAGTGCCGTGCTTCTTGTACAACCTGCAGAACCATGAGCCAAATAAACCTCTTTATAAATGACCCAGCCTTGCGTATTCCTTTACAGCAACACAAAATGGACTAAGACAGTATGTAAGCCTTATAAAGCTGAGACCCATGTGGTTTAGTCTTAGAACAGGTCTCTGTGAAATAAACAAATGAACTTTATTTTCTGTCCAGGATCTGAACTCTCCTTAATGGTTTGAGAAATTATCCACTATGTAATCTTGGTGGAAGGTGAAGCCTCTGATGGTAAAGGTAGCTGATCAGGTTTTAGGGCAGCGTCGATAGCAGTGGTACCCAATGACAGATGCCATGATGGTGATGATGTAAGCTTGATGTCTGGCATGTAGTGGTACAGATGGCAGTGTCTTCGCCTTACAAGTTTTGTAACATGATTTTAGGAGTTGTTTCTTAAATGCATGTCTCTGAGCCTGACTCCCCACTTTTCCTTTAAATAAATTCATTTTCTCCTTAAATTGATTAGAATAAGTTTCTGTTGCTTGGAGTTACGTAGCCTAACTGATACAGACATTAGAATTAAGAGGATCAGACTCTAAGGAATAGAAGAAATCAGGGATGGGTTATCTAATCTGATGGAGACAGGCTTGAAACCCCAACTTGTTTAAAGGATTCTGATGCAGGCAGTCTGTGACATATAGTGGCCAAAGTTTATTAAATCATCAACTGTATTCACCTAGAATAATACCCATTGAAATCAAGCTTTTGGATGACCAAGTGGCAGCTGAGAAACCACCTTACTGTGGAAGTAAGGTGGTTGTTTTCATGGAGTTAGACAGCTTAAAGGAAGAGAATAATGAGCTCAAACTTCTAAATTCTTGGCTCAGAGTACATATAAACCAGGGATTTTTGATGACTTCTGAAACAGACAAACAAAAACAATGACAACAATAAAAAAGGAAACTTCTTACTTTTTGCAGTTGATGGCCAAAATAGGTAAAAACCAAAAACAAAGTTTGATCTTGTGGGTTGCTAGATTACAAAGTCACTTGAATTCGCAGCCTAACCACTGTCTTATTTGAAACCAAGGGCATTGATTAGAACAGAGTAGGATGGTGATGATTGAATGGAGATACATGGGAGAATTCAGATAAGTTTGATACACTCTACACCCCTCAAACTCTATGGTGGCTTCCCTTGCCAAATGAAGGCAACGGTGAGGTTCTTGCTACTTTGATTAAAATCCTGTAATGATGTAGCCTGAGGGTATTGCCTTGAAACCTCACACCCTATTCCAGACCCTCCCTCACTTTCTCTCAATACAGAGTTGGATACCAGCATGCCTCAAGAGGCCAACTGAAAAGGCAGACTCTAAAGGAAAAGACTTGAGTTGTGAGATTTTGCTAATTCATATAAGCAAAAATCTGGGGAATACATGTGGAGACAGATTCTGAGAATGCTAGACCAAAGAAGGAAAAATATAGCTTTAGATCAGGCTGAATTTATTGATATGCAGAAGTTACCAAAGATTCTAGACTCGCTGTGCTCACTTGAGCAGTTGGGAGTAGTACAAAGCATCTGCTTAGTTGGCTGCTGAAATCTAGACTCCTGGGGACTGGTGTAAATAATGATGCCGCTGGCGTACATGTAATGCTTACTGGGTGCCAAGCACTGTTTAAAGTGCTTTAAGACATTAAATTATTTAATCCTAATAACAAACCTATGAGATATGTAGTATCATCCCTATTTATAAAAGAGGAAACTGAAGCATATACAGGTTCAACAATTTCCCACATGCAGCTTATAAGTGGTAATGCTCAGAATCAGATACCCTGGTTCTAGAATCTGGGCTTTTAAGGTCTATACTAAGTTCTATTTATGAAAGTGAGATGCCCGGAATACACTGGTATTATGTAGAGGGAGAATCTGAGAATTTAAGAAAATGCTCCAATAGATGTGCCAAGTGTGACCCACTTATCCATACCAATCGTATGTTCCCTATGATGCTCCAGAAGACACATATTCACCTCAGCACTGGGAAGACCACTGGGGAGGGGAATGACAGCATTTTTGGAAAGCACTGGAATGGCTTTTCTCTGGAGCCCAGACCTCATAATAAAGAGCTGTGGCCTCCACTCGGTTCCCAAGCCTGCTGTCCATCAACCTTAAGCCCGTCAATAAAAGAGAGACTGGACACTGGCTGCAGACACCATAGGTGGCCAACCAAAAGCTATTTCTAGTCCTATTTCCTTTGCTACATCCCACTTTGGAGTCTGCAAAGTGAGATATTTGCTTTCTCAGCCTCTATTCTAGTAGTGCTGGGGGATGGGGTAACGTGTGACCCAGTTCTGGCCAATGAGATCTAAGGGGAGGTCTGCTGAAGGATGCTGGGAAAGATGTTTGCTTTCTTTTAAAATTGGTGCAGGAGGAGGTAGGTTCTCTAACTGGCCACCCTTGGTCTTCCTGTCTTTGAATGAGGTCATGAAGGCTGGAGCTGCAGCAGCCACCATTCAAACATAAGGTATAAGCTCAACCTGCAAAGCCACATGGATGGTGCCGTACAGAACAATGAAAAGTGTCTGGACATTTGAAGAACCATTCCCAGCAACTATGTAGCTCCAGGCTTCTATAACGAGAAGGAAACAAATCCCCACTTGGTAGGGTATTAATACTCCACTTTTCTAACACCTGTAGCCTAAAACATTACTAAGTGATAAAGTAACCCTTGAGGAAGGACCCAAAATAACACCCACTGTTATGCACTATGTATCTTCCAACAATCAGAAGAATATCAAAACAGCTCATATTCTTACCCTGTGTTGCTTGAAAACTCTGAACAGAATCCAAACACATTTTTATGATTCACAGCAATACATTTTTTTAAAAAATCCCCTCTCCCTTTCTATCTGCTTCAGTCACACGGCACAGTTGCCCCAGAGCGTCTCACTGTGTAGGTCCCCAGCTCTCTCTTTCTCCTTTATCCCGCCCTACGGCTTCTACCTTTACCATACAGACTCCCTGGCTTCTCAAAGCAAAAATGACGGGGGAGTAGGGGAACTTGCCACTACAAAATGCCTTTTGGTGACTTCTAGTACTCCCATATTAATGATTATTGTTCCATCACACATCATTTTAACTTTTTAAACTTTTTTACTGTTGCTTATAATGGACATTTCTGTATTTCAGATCCTATTACTCACTGTACTTCCTTTTTAAAGTAAAGATGGCTCCTTTTGGAAGACAACTTGATCTCCATATGAGTCAAATCACATTTGAGAATGTCAGATGTTCACAAACTGCCCACCCCTAGCATATATTTTTAAAATAATGATAATGCTTAAAACAACATTACATGTAAAAACATGGGAGCAAGGTTTATTTCTACAGATTATATTAATGGCCCTTTATTATTAAATACGGCTGTGGAAAATTACCTCAAACACAGTAACCTAAAAGGATACAAATTTATTATTTTATGGTTCTGGAGGTCAGAAGTCCAGAATGAATCTTAAGGACCAAAATAAATTTTTCTCCACAGCTGGTCCCTTCTGGAGACCATCAGGGAGACTATTTTCCTTGTCTCTTCTAGCTTCTAGAGTGGTGGTACTCCTTGGCTCCTGGCTGCGTCACCACTCCAATCTCTCCTTTTGTCTTCATGTTAGGGAAATTTCTGTGCCAATTCTGCTTAAAACCACAAAGCAACAAGTAGACACTGACACCTGTCAGTGTTACAAGCTAAAAAACCACAGACCAGTTGAGCAAAGTTGAACAAAACTGCAAGCCTGTCATGATTATGATGTTTGTTATAAGCCTATCATGCTTCTAACTATCTATAAGAATTATTGTTTATTGGATAACTTTTAAGACTTTTTGCTAATTGGTTAATCATTTGGACCTGTGTGTGATTTGTTAAAAGTAACCCCCCCAAAAAAGTATAAAACCTGACTAAAACCCAGAAGAGGTGCTCAGATTTTGGGAGGCTTGACCTCAATCTGGGCCGCCGGCAATAAAACTTTCTGACTCTCCAACTCTCTGCGTGCTGCTCGGTTATTCCCCTGGGACTGGTCAGTGACACTTGCCGTAACATTCACACGGTGGCCTTCTTGCTGCACTCTTATGAGGATCCTCGTGATTATGTTTTGGGTCCACCCAAGTAATCCAGGATAATCTCTCCATCTTCAGATCCTTAACAAACCCAGACAAAGTCCTTTTATCCATGAAAGGTAATGTTCACAGGTTCCAGAGATTAAGTCATGAACATCTTTGGGGGATCATTATTCAGCTTATCAGTCTGCCCTATGGACCCCAAAGATTCATGCCTCATTCACATCAAAGTACATTCGCCCCTTCTCAAAACTCCAAAAGTCTCAACTTATCACAGCATCAACTCAAAATCCAAGTTCTCTCTGAATATTATCAGTTCAAATGTCACAAATCACTTCATCTAAATCACCTAAATAAAAAATGAGTAAGACTCTGGGGGTGATCCATCTCAGGGAGAAACTCCTCTCCATCTGTGGACCTGTGAAACTGGAAAACTAGTTTCTCTCCCAAAATACAATGGCGAGACAAGCATAGAATAAGAGTTAGAAACATTCCCATTGAAAAAGGGAGAAAATGAAAGGAAGAAAGGTGTCACCAGTCCCAAGTAACTTAGAAATCCAACTGTGAAAATTCCATTTCAAGGAATGGGATTAATGCTCTGTGGCTCTTGGCTTCACTCTCTGAGCCTGGGGCTCTGTCTCCTCAATCATAATTCCTTTTTCATGAAGAGCAGCACATGTTGTCATCTAAGTAGTTTTGTCCGTCTGTTTCCTGCCTGACAATTTTGGGAGTCCAATAGCCTTTTTAAATTTCGTCTCCCCTCTGTCCCTTTCTGGTCAAGCTGGCAGTGTTTCTGGCAGTATAACATCATCAAGAATCTCGTGGGTCTCCTATGTATGTCACAGGGATTCACTCCATTAGATAAGGGGGTCTTCCACAGATCATTCCCGGATAGTTCCCTAAGAGGACTAAGGGAATCCATGAGTCATGTTCAATCTCTTCAAAGAGCCCTCTGTGTGATAGAATACTGTTACACTTTGTTTCCTCTCAGACACTAGCAAAAGATTGTCCAGCCACATTGTTGGCTTTCTCTCCAGAGCACACTTTCCTGGCAGTAAATCTTGTAATTTTATCCTCTTTTGCAATCTGGTTAGGCTGAGAATTTCTCAAATTATGAAGTCATGGTTCCTTTTGCTTAATAATCCTTTCCTTAATTTATCTCTTTCTTCTCACATTTACTCTAAGTAATAAAGAATAAACTGAGTTGTACGTTCAACACTTTGCTTGGAACTCTCCTTAGCTACATGTCCAAGTACGTTGCTCACAAGTTCTTCACTCCACGTAGATATATAATGAGGCGCAGCTAACCTTTCAGGTACTGTATAACAGGATTCCCTTTCCTCTAGTTTCCAACAATGTTTCTCATTTCCCCTGAGCCCTCACCAGCAGTCTCTAACATCCGTATTTCTACCAACAGCCTGTTCAAGGTAAACCAGGCCTTTTCTACGATGTTCCTTAAACTTCTTCCAGCATTACTCACTGCCCAATTCCAGTGCCACTTCCACATTTTCAGGTGTTTGTCACAGCAATACGCCACTTCCTGACACCAAAATCTATCCTGGTTTTCTACTGCTGCTGTAACAATTCACCACAAACCTAGTGGTTTAAAACAACACAGATTTATTCTCTTACAGTTCTGGAGGCCAGAAATCTGAAATGAAGGTGTTGGCAGGGCTGCATGCCTTCTGGAGATCTCAGAGGAGTTTCTGTTTTTCTGCCTTTTGGAAGAAGCTTTTGGAGGCTGTTCTCAGAAGCTGTTTGGGGGTGCATTATTCAGCCTTTTACAGGCCCTCACTCTTCACCCCTCCTTGAAATCATGCCCATTGTCATGTAATTTTGCAGTGCCCTCTCTGTGGGGATGTGGTGTCTTCCCCAGCCATGGATTCTGGGCATGGCCTTGTGACTTGCTTTGGCTAATAGAAGAGGCAAAAGTGATGCTCTCAAGGGATCTTTCAAATTTCCTCCTGCTCTCTTGAGCATTGCCACCGTAATGAGAAGAGATGCTTCCATCAGTCTAGCCCTGTGATCCCATGAGATGGATTAGGAGTCTATGGAGCAAAGCTGCCCCAGCCAAGCTCAGCTCAGCGTGGATCCGTAAACTGCTCTGCAGACAAAAGAGTAAGTCCAGTTAAGAGCAGATAGTTCCTGTAGCTAGCCATCTACTGTGTGAGAAAGAAATGCTTGTTGTTTAATGCCATTGACAATGGTTTGAAATGTTCCACATTTCTTGGAACATCATTAACAGAAGGTTAATTTATAAGGGAGGGTATTTGCTGAAACAGGTTGGCATTACTAATGAAGGTCGGAACAATCTCTGAGCCAAACAAGAATCTTAAAATCCACTTATCTGCATCCACCCTTATGAGGAGGTTGAGATGCTGCTCTTCTTTGAGTTTCCCATATTTTGATGAAATACACCACATATTTTGACAAACGTACTCAACCTTTGCCTTGGCTTTATGACTTTCCTTGCATTCTAAGCCTCAGACA
>CAUYSK010035618.1:0-23945 GCA_963575035.1 Avahi laniger
AGTGCTGTGGGGGTAATCTGACATGAATAAAAGGTGAAGGTGAAGGTGTGTTACCAACCTAGTAGAAAGAGGGGCAGAGAGCCCCTTAAGTTTGTATAAAATTGGGCCGGGCGCGGTGGCTCACGCCTGTAATCCTAGCACTCTGGGAGGCCGAGGCGGGCGAATTGTTTGAGCTCAGGAGTTCGAGACCAGCCCGAGCAAGAGCAAGACCCCGTCTCTACTAAAAATAGAAAGAAATTAATCGGACAACTAAAAATATATAGAAAAAATTAGCCGGGCATGGTGGCGCATGCCTGTAGTCCCAGCTACTCAGGAGGCTGAGGCAGGAGGATCACTTGAGCCCAGGAGTGTGAGGTTGCTGTGAGCGAGGCTGATGCCACGGCACTCTAGCCCAGGTAAAAAAAAAAAAAATCCATCCTGAGAGGTTTCTCCAGGACAGAATCATCTAAAACTGCAGTCCTACTGTACTCCGATTTGACTCACCCATAGAAAAATTCAGATACAAAAAATGAAAAATCACAGGGATAACCACACATTTTCTAATTCTTCATATCTTGTTAGTATTTCTGTCTTCCATACAGATATGATAGGCTCGTATGTTATTTTTTCTGTGTTCTTTTCCCCCTTGGACCTGATTCCAAAAGTGTCAGCCTCGTGAGTAATTTCTTTTAAACAATGTCTTAGTCATTGTATTTTCTTTGTTACGTAATTTTGGTTTCATTTTCTCTTACTTTTCTTGTTCAGAGAACATATTCTTGTCAAGCTACTCATTTAAAAGCAAAGCCATAACGTGACAGGGAGGCGTGGCCTGGCGGGCGCGGCGGCGACGGAAGCAACAGCAGCCTCCACGATGACGGAGCTGATCTAGAACGCAGCAGCGCCACGAGCTGCTAAAATTTAGGTGATTTTAAGTACTTACAAAGTGGATGACAGAACTGCGTGACGTTTTAATGTACCGAACACTAACAATCCTTCTCTTTTCTCCTTCTGATGATCAAAAGGAACGATACGGCTTCTGCTTTTTGCTTTAGCGTCGTTAGTAAGCAAGAACAGTCCCTCTAACCTGACCACAGACCTGCACGAAACCTGAAAACTTTCGCCAAATGCAGTCTTACTTTGCATTTTGAAAGAAACATTTTCAAGGTATTTTATCCTTCGCTTCAACTTTTAACACACTCCGAAGTCTCCAGATGAGGACAGCTGCCTCATCAGTGCCTGGCAGTCAGATGCAGTTGACATGCAAGAGAAGCTTCCTCAAAGCTGCTTGTTAGGAATGTGCGAAAGAGAGAGCTTCGCCCTGTGAGCACCGAGGAAAGTCCAGGTGAGAAAGATGGGAACGTGGAGAGGTGCTGCCTTTCTCATTTTTCATGTGCTTCTGCTTTTTCCTGCTTCAGAGCCATTGACTAATAGTTCAGGGTGTCACAGCTTGTATTTCCAAGCTGCTGAAACAAGACACTGATATTTTCAAAGAACCCTGGAAGCCAAAAAAAAAAAGCCAGTGACAAATAACTAACTAATAGTTTAGGACTATAGCTATGGTACAATTCTTTATTTTAATTTGAAAATTGACAAATTTCCAAAAACGAAATGTTCCCTTCTGGTCACACCTTTTCCTACTTCTTATGTTTACAATCAGACCCCTTCCAGCTTCCCACAAAGCAGCAAGAAAATGACGTCCCTAAGAGATTTGTTATGAAACACAGACTTTCAGTTTCTTCCTATGATGCTTCTGTGGTTCCATTGTTTATCAAATAACGTATAAAGAAACTAGAAGATGAAACTATTTCAAAAGTGGAAGTCATTCGTCACTGACGACATGAGAGGTTGTGGTCACTGCCTATGGCAACCTCTATAATAAAGAGATGTTCTGAAACCCTTCAGAGGCTGCAGGGGACCAGAGGAGCAGACAGCAAGAATGGCACATGTTACACCATCTCCTGCGGACCGTTCTTGGAAAATCACTGAGGAATACCACATCGACGAAGATGTGGGTTTCGCTCTGCCACATCCACTGGTAAGAGAGGACACTGTAAGGTGGGAAAATGTATTTTTCTTCTCATCGCTTAACCTGGACAAGTTAACTCTGAACAACTGTGGTTCAGTAACTTCTAAACAAATGCAAAAAGCAGTGCCCAAGTTGGAGGCTGTTTTAATAACTGTCTCATTTAACTTTCTTGAAATTTTCTCCCCAGATAGATAATCACCCATGCATTTCTTCCTTGCATATTGTGGATATGCAGTGTGGTAACATAGGGAAACTGTGGGAACTATTTATTTTAGCTTTACGAAAGAATTGTACTGTAGAAATCAAAAGTCAGTTTATTACAATTGTATTTTTGGATGATATCTGAAGATATAAATGGTCCAGGAGACAAAGGGAAAACCCTTTCTCTACTGTTATACCTTAAATCGTGCAAAATATGTGTTCCTAATTTGATTGTGTTTGTGGGATAGCACATCAAGCCCCTTTCGTGTGGTATCAGTAATGCTGTTTACTGAGCATAAAATTCAAATGTGAGTCTGAACTACCTTTTTAATTTTTTTTGCAAGTTTTAGCTACAAAATGCAAGGTATGTGGAGAAAATATTTGCCTTAAAAACTACATTTTCCAGGCTGGGCGTGGTGGCTCACACCTGTAATCCCAGCACTCTGGGAGGCCGAGGCAGGAGGATCGTTTGAGCTCAGAAGTTTGAGACCAGCCTGAGCAAGAGCAAGATCCTGTCTCCACTAAAAATAGAAATTGGCTGGACAACTAAAAATTTATAGAAAAAGTTAGCCGGGTATGATGGCGCATGGCTGTAGTCCCAGCTCCTCGGGAGGCCGAGGCAAGAGGATCACTTGAGTTCAGAAGATCAAAACCAGCCTGAGCAAGAGTGAGACTCTCGTCTCTACCCAAAATAGAAAAAAATAGCCAGGCTACCTGGGAGGCTGAGGCAGGAGAATCACTTGAGCCCAGGAGTTTGAGGCTGCTGTGAGGTGTGATGTCACAGCACTGTAGTGGGAGGTAGGGGGCGACAGAGCAAGACTCTGTCTCAAAAAAGAAAATAAAAAAAAGAAACTATATTTTCCTAAGTTGTCTTCTGATGAATGTCATGTAAACCAATTTATTATCAAGAATTTAGCTCTAAAACTTAGTATTCTTCTAAGCAGTTCACAAATATTAGCTCATTCCATCCTCACAAACCATCCCAGGTGGTATCTATGTTCTTATTCTCATTTTTCCGGTAAGAAATATAAGGCATACAGAATTTAAGTGATTCTCAGACTCATACAGCCAGCAAGTGAAAGAGGCAGGTGTAACCTAAGCGGTCTGGCTCCAGAGCTGCTCTCTTGAAAGAAGAAGAGAGCACAGAGAAGCATTGCTTTTCTCTCTCTCCCTCTCTCTTGGGACAAGGTGCATGAGATTCCAGGGCAGATTTCCATGAGCCAGTTACATGTTGTAACAATTCTTCAGAGTAGTATATTTTTATTTGTTTGTAGCTCAAACAGTTCTTGTCTACACTCCGGAGAGCACCATTAAATGCAACAAACATATTTTTAGCCAAAGATTCCAGCCTAACTGTGCTCTGAAATGTAATACAGGCAAATCTGAAGCAGCCTCAGCCTCCCAATATAATTTTCCTCTTCAGATTATTAAATTAACTTAAGAAAATGAAGCATGTGCTTTAATGTTATTGCCAAAAGCCCCGAGTTTGCTTTATGCTTGCAAATCGATGACATTCAGACTTGCTCCCTGTCCCAGCCCCATACAGGAAATGTCAGGATTGGGTGGTTTCAAGGATGCACTATCGATGGTACAATAGAACTGGCTTTTTCAGATGCTACTAAACTTCATATCAAGTTTTTTTTTCTTCAAAGAGTTAGTTCTCTTGAAAAATGCAACAACTGTGATAATTATGGAGACCCCTAGAACAGACTCGGAGGGTTAAAACAAATACCCCCCCAAAAAAAACCAAACAAAACTCCTCTTTGGCTACTTGAAAAATAATTCTGTTAGCTGAGATGCTGAGGAAACTAGATTCAGTGTCCTGAAACATGAAAAAAAAAAATTAGGGATTACTTTTATGTCTTCACTGAAGATCTTTTCTAAAAATTATGAGCTCAAAAATGTATATTCCATCTTTCATACTCTGTGTATCAGCTTTCTATTCCAATGGAAAATAATGTCTTCTGATTCCATATAGAAACAAAGTGCATTCTCTAATCTTAGCAGAATTTGAACAATCCTCTGTATTATTCCTTTTTAATTTATATTATACCCTTTAAGGATCCTCTGAACCAGAAGCAGATTTGTTGATTGAATTTTATATTTGTTAAAAGTGCTGTCAAATAAAACATGAGCCATAGTACATAACAAACGAGTATTTCTGTCACTTGGGGAAGACAGCAAAAACTAAAAAATCAGGTGTGCTACACCGTAAAACACAGAACAACAAACATTTATTACTAAAGCACTTGAACACAGCATTTGTGTGGTCAAGGAGAAAAGTGCAGAGCAAGAAAAGGGGCTATCTAGTGGCACACAGTCTAGACTTTTCATTGCTAAAAATCTGCCCTAACCAATTAAGACTGGACAGTTACATACACATCTTGAAAATGTTTCAATTTTATATTATATTTGCTTTCTCATTTTATAGTTTACTTATATATTAACTTATTATGTATTAACTATATGGATGAAGCTTAAGACCTCACCCATATTGATCTGAGCCAATCTCTCTGTTTGCACTAAGTCCCCAGGGCTCAGCATCGATGACCTCAAGGGTGTGCCCGGAAGACGGTGGATGGAGGAAGCAGGGGGGCAGGTCATACGGGAAATTGCTCAGGGATCTTTATCTCATTTCAAGATGTTCCCTGGGTCTTTTGTTTGTATGTTTCCCTTTGTTTCCCTTTGAAATGAGATGATAATATCGTAAGGGAGATGCTTTTATTTGGATTTCATTGTACTTAGTGAGCAAAAAACAAGCCTATAGTAAAACCAAAGCAGGTAACCATCAACCTCCTATATGTCCAGTAATGTGTCGGGTCTTGTAAAAGATATAAAATTAAAAGCACTGGCCAAGCACAGTAGCTCATGCCCGTAATCCTAGCGCTTTTCAAGCTGAGGCAGAAGGATCCCTTGAGGCCAGGAGTTCGAGACCAGCCTGGACAACATAGCAAAACCCTGTCTCTACAAAAAATTTTAAAAACTTGGCTAGGTGTGGTGGCACACACTTGCAGTCCCAGCTGCTCAGAAGCTTGAGCCATAAGGATCCCTTGAGCTCAGCAGTTTGAGGCTACAATGAGCTATGATGATGTCACTGCGCTTTAGCCCAGGAGACAGAGCAGGACCTTGCCTCCCCCCCCAAAAAAAAAAAAAAAAAAAACCTCACAATACAATCCTTGTCGTCAGGAGGCAGTGAGATAAGAACACGGATTCTGAAAGTTGGAAACAGTTATGTTTGAATTACAATAAACTATATATGCAAAAATAGTTATATAATCTCTATGAGCCTGCATTTCCTTATTTATTATAGAGATAACTTTTTGGGCTGTTACAAGAATTAAAGGAGAAATACGTAAGTGAAATTACTGAGCAGAGTGCCTAGTCCTCTACTAGACATTTAAAATATCTCATTTTTCTTCCATTCAAAGAGCTTGAAATCTACCCAGTAAGAAAAAAAGTAGCAGACAAGTAACAGTGTGGAAAGGCATAATTCACAGGGTTTGAAATAGAGGATATTGGTGTCAAATGAAATATTCAGGAAGACTTTAATGGAATTTTGAAGGAAACTTTGCAGAAGAGGCAGATGGGGGTGCCTGGAGAGAGGCGGGGGTGGCGCACAGAGCAGGTCCGCGTCCTGCATGCGGGCGCCCCGGCGCAGGCTGGCGTTCCTGGGTAGGCGAGTGTGCCGCGCAGCAACTTGCACAAAACGGATCTAGCAGCAAGGTGGCCTATCATTGGGAAGCCAAAACCATTTATACAGTAACTGCTACTAGTAAATAAAAGTTTTGTTTTTTTTTTCTTTTTGAAGGAAAAGCTACCTGATAATTATAATGCCTGGATGGTCATTGCTGAGCACCTGCCTGCTCTGATTGAGACCGGTCAGCTCCGAGCGGAAGTTGAGAAGGTTTGAAATATGTCTTACATTTGTCTTCCTTCTTCTTTTTTTATTTTTATAGAGATGAGGTCTCACTCTGTCGCCCTGACTGGAGCGCAATGGCACAATCACAGCTCACTGCAGCCTCAAATTCCTGGGCTCAAGTGATCCTCCTGCCTCAGCCTCCCGAGTCACGGGGATTTCAGGGGTCAGCCAGTGTGCCTTGGCTGTCGTCTTTTGTAGCTTCTTAACATCATAAACGTGGTTTTGAAGCCCATAACATCACCAGAATTGATCTGAGTCAATCTCTCCGTTGGTTTGCAGTTGCCGATGCTCAGCATTGATGACCTGCAAGGGCACAAACTGCAGCGCCTCGCGCATCTGGTGCTGGGGTACATCACCATGGCGTATGTGTGGAACCAAGGTCGCGGAGATGTCCGCAAGGTTTGGAGATTTTCTAATATTTCTTATGCCATGTGACAGATTTTCATCCAATTTCCATTTAACATAAAAATTTTCCAAAAGCATAACTTGTATTTTGCAAAGTTTAGATAACAGAAAAAAAGGAAAAAGAAAACATTCATTGACTTAACATATCAACTTATCATTGTTATAGTTTTAGTCTTTTTCTTATATTACACAGTTGCTCTATCCTGTACAAATACCTATATATCCTGCTTCTTTGACTTAAATTATATTGTGAGCATTTTTTAATTACTACACAATCATTCTAGTCATTTGAAATGACTAATTTTTCATTAAATTTCTGAACTTTAGTTTACTTACTAAATCTTCTATTAATAAATACTTTACTTGTTTTCAGTATTTCGCTATTATAAATAATACTGCAATAAATATCTTTGAATAGGAACCATTTTTCTCTATTTTTGATTTTTGGGAAGTCTGAATATTCTCTGTCTCTTCTTAGTTAGTGTTAAAATGCTACTTTACATCTGTCAACATGGAAGAATAGATTAGTCTCACTGCACTCTTATCAATATTAGATAACCTTAGTTTTAAAATAATGTCATCGTGTATGTATATTTATATGTATACATGTAAGTGTTAGCCACAGTCTTATTTTTATAAAAGTAGTGATTATGAGCACATAGCCATTATAGATTAGGTTTGGTAGCTATTTCACTCTAAGTCCAACCAGAAGAGGGTCCCAGTGACCTCTTCCTAGGGATTGGTGCAGGATAGACGAACAGAGGAGGTCGAATAATGTGCACAGTCTGCTGATTTCTGTTTGTTATCCACCCAGCAGTGCAACTAAAGTCCCACTGAAGTTCCACCACCCACTACCCCACACTGGCCACACAGCCCTTTCCTTCCTGGTTAATTTCAAAATGCCAACCACAAATTGCTGATGACAATGATTGCCCTGATTACCTAGGGACCATCCCATGCTAAGTCAGATGCCAATGAGATGAGGAAGTCAGGCAGATCAAGAGCAAGATGTCAGCTTTATGACTAACAGAGCTGTTGGGAAACATGGCCAGGTTTGAGGAGACCAAGGGGCTAGGCAAAAGTGCACCCCACAATCAGAGCCATGCACCCACCTTGTGGAGGACAGTGCTGGACAACCACAGGATTGCCCTGTGTGTGGCCAAACAGAGCAAATTCTGCAAGTAGCAGCCTCAGGAAAAGTAGAGTTGAGATAAAAAGGCTTATCTGATTGCTGTAGTTTCACCTCCCCTGAGGAAGGGTGAGTGAAAGCGCTGAGATTAGCCGAGTGTCTTGCCAATTTCCACAAGGAAATACAAAGAAAGGGGGCAGCAGATTCCTTCTTGCAGCACAAGTACGTTTTCAAGACCAAGCACCAATGTCATTCAATGGTGCAGCTTTCTTAAAAAAAAAACAAAAAAACTCACCCAGGAGAGAGTTTCTACACTGTGCCCCCAAGAGCAGCAATTTATTTACACTTACTCAAAAGTCATAATTACAAAGACTTTCACCATCTCTGAGACAATTGATTTTATCTTTTTATTGTCAGTGGGTAATGTAGCATTTTGCATTGAAAAATTGGTTTACAAATATTCATGGGGTGGACGGAAGAATGAATGAATGACAGCACCTCACAAGGCCATTAGACAGTGGAAGATGCAGCCTTTGTTTCTCTTGCTCTCAACCTCCTTTACCTCTCTGTGGTCAAGTTATGTCCTCATCGACCCAAATCCAAAACATGAGCATTCAACACTTTAAGTTATGAAATGAAAAAGAAAAAAAAAATTACATTTGTTTGGTTTCAAAGTGCCATTATATAGAACAGATAATATTTTGGTAACCAGGAAGCAGAAAAGAAAGGTAAGATACTCCAATGGTTAAAACTAAATATTGTGTTTTAATTAGATCTTGCCAAGAAATATTGCTATTCCTTACTGCAAACTCTCTGAGAAGCTGGGACTCCCTCCTATTCTCGTATATGCAGACTGTGTCTTGGCAAACTGGAAGAAAAAGGATCCCAATGGGTAAGTAAACTGTGATTATAACAGGAATTGATAGGGTGCATGCTATTTAAATCAAACAGCACTTATTTATTGGTCTAATTTTTAGCAGTACAGTTTTCTTCTCTGTTAGTTTCTTGGACTGCTGTGTCCGTAACTACAAATGTATTGTACGTATTGAGAGAGCTGTATAGTTAAAATACAGCAAAATGCACAAATCGTAAATCGTCAGTTTGAATCTTACCATTGTATGCACACGTAAAACCACCACCCTAAGCGAGATACAGAATACTTTTATCACCTCAGAAAATTCCTTCGTGCTTTTTTTCCATCCAACTTCTTTTCCAGCCCTAGGTAAACGTATTCCATTTGTCTTGTCGAAAGTAATTTTGTTTTGTTATTAAGTGTATATCAGTGAAACCATAGAGTACGTACTCTTTTGGATTTGGCTTCCTTTGATTAACGTGTTTTTGAGATTATACTAATCTAATATTTAAGTAGCCAATTGCAATTAAGAGTCGACACTTCTTTAGTAGCAGAGGAAGCAATGTCCGGATTTTCAGAGCAGTCTACTCAAAAGCTAGGCCTTTTTGTACCCATTGAGTGGTGGCATATGCCATAATAAAGGGACAAGAGAATTAACGTGCCCTGGGTCCGTGCCCCCGTAGCAGACGATTCTGCAAACGGGAATACAGAGAATGAAAGGATTTGATGTGGGAAGTTTCTTTTTAGTAACAACTGTTAATAGTTTTGACTGTCCATGTGTGCTCCTTGCATGTTTAGTTTTTTATTTCACTTATTAGTTATCAAGTTAAATGCTTACAATGCCTACTTGAGAAATATAAAAAGCATACATTTTTTCCTTTTTTACCGATGTCTTACCTCTGATAGAGCAGTAATGTTCAATCTAATAACAATAGCTCAAAGCCATTTTTACATTGGTTTTCTTTCTGTTTTCCAACTGGCCACTGATGCATGTCTACTCTCCTAAGGCCCATGACTTATGAGTAAGTATTTGATTCTTATTTTATTCTAAGAATTGTTATTCAAAGTGAATGTAGGTTTATTAATATACTCCAAGGGCATTTTTGAATGATTGGATTTAGGCAAAAATTAAGTCATTATTTAAAAAGCAAATAATCACAGTTTTAAATTATGTCTCTGGCTGTGTTATGACTGTGTCTACTTGATATTATAGATATGGATGTATACAAAAATACTATTTGCACATCTACATGTAATAACGGTGCATAAATACAAAAGGCACAAACCTTTGTGTATCTATGACTTAATGATCTCTGTGGCCGAAACAAGTCACCAGTGTCAATAAGCAGCTGAACATAAACCTGATCTTTTTGACTCAATCCTTATTACTTTTGATCTATAAACTAAACATAGGCTGAGACAGGGAAACCAAAGCAAGCGTCATTGGTATAAGCCCACCCTGGGAAGCTAGACAGGAGGAGATACGTGAAACTCTCATAAATTGCCACAGGGCTAAGAGAAGAGGTGGGAAGATAGAGCACTGGGAACCCAAACCGAATGAAAGGGCGCAGGGGGAATGCCTGAAGTTGAGTCCTGAAGAGTGGGTAGGAAGTAGCTAGGAGAAGGAGAAGACAGCAAGTGAGGCCTTGAAGTGACAAAAATCTTGGTGCATTAGGAGTTGAAGGATGGCTCGTGTCAGCGGTAAATAATGAACGATAACAATAACAATATGAGAAAAGGATGAAGAAATAATCTTTTGAAAAGGTTAGGCCAGGCACAGTGGTCCACACCTGTAATCCCAGCACTCTGGGACGCGGTGGCAGGAGGATCTCTTAAGCCCAGGAGTTCCAGGCTGCAGCGAGCTGTGATTATGACTGGGCCACTGCACTCCACATGGGGCAACAGAGTGAGACCTTGTCTTTAAAAAGAAAAAGAAAAAAGAAAAAAATTATGTGGAGCTTTGTTGGCTACGATAAGGAGTTCGAACAGTATCTTAAAATAAGTGAGAAGCTGTAAGGTTTTTAAACAGGAGGATATCATCGGCCAGTCCCATTTTACAGATAAGAACACTGAGGCAGAGAAAGATGACTTATCTTACTCAAGGTCACATAGCAAGTAACCTGCAAGGTTGTCTGGCTTCAAAAACCACGAATTTAACCACCACAAAACTCATACAGACACTGCGACTGTGTTTGCACCAATGCCAAGACTTCAATAGAAAAGTAGAGTCTAACCAGTTATTTTAATTTCCCAGCCAATTCTTTCTTAAAGTAGATAAACCACTGAGAAGTTGAATCAGGTTCACAGATAAAAATATGAATATATTTATTTGAACAAAAAGACTACTTCTTAAAACTCTGCCTCACAGATATCTCTATAAACATTGAGCATATATTAATATCTATAGTAATGTATATGTCTGTCAAAAGTTAACGGGATAATAGAAACAGAACTAGTTTGGGATTCTGGTTCCAAGTTCTAAAATGAAATGTCGGGTCTCAGCTTAACCCACTTACTATTAATTATATGGTCTTAGACAGTGGGCCTACGTAGCTGAGTTAACATTCCCAACTATATAGTGGAGACAGTAATACCTAACATACTTCTCTCACAAAATTATTTTGAAAATGAAATCAGATAAATAAAAATGCTTGAAACTATAACGTATTTTACAAATGCACCATAATTTTTACGATCTTTCTTGCCTTCCTCAATGGATTTTCTTAGGAACATGGACATTTTGTTCTCGTTTCCTGGTGGGAACTGCGGTAAAGGATTCTTCCTGGTTTCTCTATTGGTGGAAATAGCAGCTGCTTCCGCAATCAAAGTACGTCCACCCACATTTGAAAATTTGTAGTCTGTTCACATAAGCAGAGCAATCCCTTAATATCTGAACCAAAGTAGGCATGAATTAACTTTATTCTGAACAAATACAGCATGAGATTATTTAATTGGGGGTAAGGGATCATCTGACAGAAAGAAATATTTCTTTTATTTTTGTGTATCACCAAAAATATAAAATCTTAGAGCCATATATTTAGAATAAAATTCGAAACCCTTATATAAGAAATAAAAATTTTCAATGCAATTTGGCATTGGACTATAATACATAGTCTCATAAATTCAACGGTTTCAAAATAGAAATGGATGTCTGGGCGTGGTGGTTCACGCCTGTAATCCCAGCACTCTGGAAGGCCAAGGCTGGAGGATCGCTTGATCTCAGGAATTCAAGATCAGCCTGAGCAAGTGTGAGACCTTGTCTCTACTGAAAATAGAAAAATTAGCCAGGCGTGGTGGCACTCACCTGAGGCTGAGGCAGGAGGATTGCTTGAGCCCAGGAGTTTGAGGTTGCAATGAGCTATGATGATGCCACCGCACTCTACCCAGGGTGAGAGAGCAAGACTCTGTCTCAAAAAAAAAAAAAAGAAAAGAAAAGAAAAGAGAAGAAAAGAAAAAAGAAATAAAAATGGAAATATGTATATATATATAAACACCTCTAAATTAAATGCTAAGTGAATAAACTAATCCCAGTTTATATAAATTCAGGGAAATTAGTCAAATAGGGTGCTCAGCCCAGGAAAGAAGTGTAAAATCCCAAAATTAATCTAGGAACTAAGACTTGGGAGAATTTTATTCAATGTAAATGTATACTCCTAGGAAATCTTAAGTGTTTGTCTATTTTTTTTTTAAGGTAATTCCCATCATATTCAGTGCAGTGCAGCACCAGGACCAGGATACTCTGCAAAAGGCGCTGCTTGACATAGTTTCTTCCCTGAAGAAAGCCCTTGAAGCGTTTCACCAAATCCATGGCAAGTATTGTGTGCCGCACAGCCTTCTGGGCTAACGAATGTTTCCGATTGTCTGCATAGAGTTGCTGAGAAAAGGAAGCGAAAAGCAAGTATCACTTAGTGAATGTGTTTTTACTGTATGTATTTTATCTCACTAAATCATCACACTTTCTATGTGGTAGATCTCCATTTTACAGATGAGGAAATCTAAATTCAGAGAGGTAAGATAAATGACTTGAGATTACATAGACAGTACATGGTGAAGCCGAGATTCCAACCTGGGTCTATGTAACTCTAAGAAGCTTCCTTACTTCCCACTAAATCCCACAGAAAAACTTGCTAAATGGAAAGGTGATTTTAAGTTCTGAAAAACATAGTTTCTGCTTGATAAGGTCTCTCTAATTCTGCTTTTTTACAAGTTAAGTAAGAAACTAAACAGAAAAGCCAGTGAGCGCAAAAGTTGTTGCAAAATTAACAACTAAAAAACTACAAAAACCCAAACGGTACATAAGTAGCAATTTGTAAAAGGAAATCCGCCCGCTGGACAGACTTAACAACCGTGGCTGTTTATCCCTGGACTTTGAGTTACTCTCATTGGTCCGTGGCATTGGACCTTCAAATCAACCAGGGAGGGAGACTCGTGGATGCACAAGGCAGAGAGCGGCTGGGATTTTTGTTTTTTTTATTTTTGGGGGGGTTCTTTCTTTATGTAAATAGTTTACCTGCTGTGTCAGTAAGCACATAAAGCAGTGCTAGAGAAATGCTGACAGTTTAACTGGCCCCTGATGGTGCCTGGTGGGTGGGTAGATGGCTCCTCGGCACAGGCTGTGCAGACGCCCTCCAGGAGGCCCCATCCAGGGACACAGGTGATGAGCGGGGCTCCCCTGGGAGAGGGCGGGAGACTGGGCACCCGTCTGCAGGTGCTTCGTTCTGCACAGGCCGACCTAAGGCCTTTCCCGCAAGCCGTGTTGAAACCCTCCATCAGTTATTCGCAACATCTTGATTTTCCCATATGCCTCTGCTGCTGTGTAATCAGACACATTCCATCTTCTTGCAGAACACGTGGACCCAAAAGTGTTTTTCAATGTTCTTCGCATATACTTGTCTGGGTATGTAGTCTTATGCTTGATTCTGTTTGCTCTCAATGAACATAAAGAACACGCCAAATTCCTGTCGATGGTCCCCACTATTCATTGAGGTCAGACGACAACACATATTCTCCAACAGGCTGTTTCTATTACTTGGCCGGGGACACGCTGGAGGGGAGATAGGGAAGCCAGTCATTTTAAAAAGCGCGGAATGGTCTGTGCTAATGCAAGAATAAGGTCCCATTCCTAGAATATTTATGCCGGATCTGCTCAGAATTATCTTATTATTCTCACGCATGAAAATGAGTGGGGGGAGAGGGTGTGAAGAAAGGACCGTGAAATCTATCTCATCACCTTCTGGTCACCTCTAGTGCAAGATATGGTATCTGAAAACTGGCAATTAACCCAAAGAATGATTTTTTCTTTCTTTCCTGGACCAGCTGGAAAGGCAACCCCCGG
The DNA here is from genome assembly GCA_963575035.1 of Avahi laniger. Lineage (NCBI taxonomy): Eukaryota > Metazoa > Chordata > Mammalia > Primates > Indriidae > Avahi > Avahi laniger. The sequence continues at coordinate 13,848 of CAUYSK010035618.1, forward strand.
CTGTCAGAGGGTCTGCTGTATGAGGGGGTCTGGGACACCCCGAGGAAGTTCGCAGGGGGCAGCGCCGCCCAAAGCAGCATCTTTCAGTGCTTCGACGTCCTGCTGGGCATCCAGCAGAGCGCTGGCGGAGGTGAGCTGAAACCGACCAAAACCGTTCCCTCTTAAGTAACAGAATGGTATTTGAATGTCTAAAAAAAGCCTTCCCGTCAGTATCTCCTCTGAACCATCTGAAGGACGATGAGTGCAGTAGGGGCTTGATTGTCCTCACCCCAGTTCCCAGGTGGAGAAGCAGAAACGCAGTGAGAGTGAGCGACGGTCTCCTGTTAACCAGCCAGACCGCGAGGCCGCAGCCCAGCCGCGAGCTCATCACTCTCCCCGGCCGGAGATTCGAACATGTCTTTAGAGGCTGGTCGACTCTGGTGAAGCCCATGTCACATGTTCTGCACGTGTACGATCAGTTTCACAAAGAGAAAGTCACCTGCAGATGAGAGGACAGGGACGTCAGTGACAAGGGCAGGCTGGGCTCTGCTCTTCTTCAGCTGCCCCGTGTCCCCAGCAGCCCAGGGCAATGGCAGCACCAGGGTTTAAAGATGAGCCACATTCCTTGTTCCTCGTAGGGGCTTAGAAGGGGGAGCGGGAGAAGCGCCCGGAAGAACTTCTACCGACTTTTCTCTGTTTTCTTAAACTTCTTTGTAACAGCCAGAGGGGAAAGCATTGGGCTGAGAGAAAACATGTTTTTTTCTTCATTCAGACACTTATTTTAAAATGACCCCTTAAACTGTCTCAGACTTAGTGTCATGATCTGCCAAGTGCGGATTATATATACCCTGTCTATACCACCGGCTTCTTAGAAGGATCAAATACAGCAGAAAAGTGAGAAAGAAAGTACAAACAGAAGTCTTTTATTATGAAAGAATGAGTTTAGCTCCTGTGGTTTTCAGAATTAACAGTACTTCACAATAATTACCATTGCTATTATAGTAGCAAGACTAATAGCTAGACATTAGCCTCCAGATAGGATGGTCTTAACCCTAGTGACTCCTGCCTGGCATTGGCTGGTGATCTCCCACCCTCTCTGACCTCACTCTGCCTCTCCCCGGATCAGGCAATGCTTTGGCGTCCCTGTTACTTCACGGTTCTCTTGTTCCTTTAGAATCCGCTGCTCAGTTCCTCCAGGATATGAGAACATACATGCCGCCAGCTCACCAGGACTTTCTTCGCTGGATGGAGTCGGGTCCATCAGTTCGTGAGTTTGTCCTGCGGAAAGGTGATGCCGACCTGCAGAGGGTGTATGACGAGTGTGTGAAAGCTCTGGTCTCCCTGAGGAGCTACCATCTGCAAATAGTGACCAAGTACATCGTGATTCCCGCAAGGATGCAGCCCAAGGAAGGCAAGAAGCCTGAAGAGCCCTCAGGGCTGGAAAACAAAGGAACTGGCGGCACGGATATCATGAACTTCCTAAAGACTGTGAGAAGTACGACACAGAAATCCCTTTTGAAGGAAGGAAGGTTAATGTAACCCAAGCAAGGATACGTTTTACCAAAGCAAATACATCTGCGTATGTTCTGTCACTGCTCGCTGTGTCGGACCCCTGCATTAACAGCGTACAATGCTTCGTCTGCAATACGCTATCAAAGACTTCAACAGAAATTTTTTCTGATATCTGTGCACTCCTTGTAGGAAAATGAAAGATAATTATATAAGAATGCTAAAAATTAATATTAGAAGCATTATAAGCTATATCATGTCACTGGAAAATAATGATGAAAGTCAATAAATAAAAATGTATGTGAGTATAATAAATCTTGCTTTCTTTATGAGCTAAAATGCAATATTCCTCCACATGGACATACTCTACATGGCTACCTTTGCAGCAGGGCTAATAGAGTCCTGTACTTTCCCTGTGTTAATTTTTTCACAATTACCTGCTTACTTGTATGCCAGGGACAATGTACTGTGTACCAGACCCATGAACCCCAGCTCTTGGGAGATACTTTGCAAACACCTATTGAGTTAATAGATAAGAGAATGAATGTATGAATAAATTAATCTCCTCTAAAAAAAGAGTTCACCTTAGAAATACAATTTCTCCTGTGAGGTCAGGGTTACTAGGCACTTACACTTTGGCGTGAATTTATTTAATAATGGAATTCTAGAAGGTTAGGGCTTGAGAGGAACTTAAAAATCATCTGAGCCAAACGCTTCATTTTAAAGATGAAAAAGTTAAGGCTCCGAAGGGTGAAATAATTTATTTACAATCAAACAATTTAGTTACAAGTAAGAGAAGTTAAGTTTTTTGATGGCTTCTATTTTTCTCTACTCGAAATAGACTAGGTTAGAGGGAAAAAGGATTTTGGATGACTTGACAGCATCCTCGAGGTAGGAAATGGTTGGCCAGAAATCAGCACGTTACAGAGAACAAAAGGCACGCTGGTCCCTTCCCTGGGTGTGAAATCAGCAAGCACGCTGAAGTTATGCAAACCTCAGCTCTGAGGACTTGAGACCTAGCACAGGAATTTAAATGAGTACACTCACGTAGGTTTGAGGAAGGAAATGTAGCCACATCCTTCTAAAAACCAAACTTTCAAAATCTACGTTAGCATTATTTCTCAAATATACCCAAACCCAATGAAATCAAGTGAAATCTTCCTGCTCCCAGCCAAATTTCACTAGATTGCCTAAGAAATACACTAGTAGTAATATTCATGTGATAGATAGAACACAATTCCTTCTTTATATGTCTGTTACTGAAAGCTCGGTAAAGCCGTTCTGGGAAGAAGGAAAGAGAGTTTGCTTTGCTGACAAAGGAGGAAATACGGTAGACCTTCTCGTCTCAAAATCCAAATTCCCTGAACACAGGCAGAACTATAGAGCTGTTAAAGGGAGAGTTCACAGCTTCAGGCAATTACTGAGGATAACTTCTAATCCTCCCATCTCTGCCAAAGACAGAGCCTGTGAACTCCGGCAGCTGCCCATAGGGGCGCCTGGCTCCACCTGGGAGTTTTAACAGAAGACTTAACCTGCCTCAGGGATGCAGCCATGTGCAGTTCCCAAAAGGGGTGGGGAAGATTTAACCTCTTTGCCATGTTTCTTTTCTTCAGGCCATTCCCCCTCTGTTACATTTCCTCTTGATGTTTCTGCAAAGAGTACATACAATTTTGTCATGAAAAAGTATGTATGCATGCATTTATACATACCAAATACATGTGCGTGTGTGTACGTGTGCATAACCTTTAAAGGATGAGCAGAAAGAACGTCATGCTCTTAGAGCTCAGCATGGCACAGTGGTCCTGGACATTGGTCCCACAGTCTATCAGCTTTGTGACCTTGGGAAAGTCTCTTTATATTTCTGTAAAATAAGCGTAATAACACTTGCCCTGTCTTGTTCACAAGGGTGCGGTGAGGACCGATGGAGTGTGGGGCTGAGGTGTTAGGCAGCTGTAAGGTACTAGTAGCCCGCACAGAAATGAATTGCTTGGGTTTGTTTACTGGCTCCAGGTCAAGATGTTTTCTGTCCCCATGTTTTTCTGCCTGCAGGGCTGAGCACGGGCCACAGCTCTCAGAAGGCCACACTGGGGAGTTTCTCCCTTCCACAGCTGGTTGCACCTAATTAGCATGAGGTGAGAGAGGCACTGCACCTGGGCTTCCAGTGCTCCTCAAGAGGGCGTGGACACTTTTGGCAGAGTCTGTTCTATCTGTCAAAATAATAGAAAGCAAGATTCCTCAGTTTATTCTAATTAAATCATCTCTGGGCCGGGTGAGGCACAACTAAACACTGGACATGTTTCTAAAAGAAGCTCTGTTGTCTCTGCGTCCCATGCCCTGTATTTTCTGCCGGTCACAGTGAGCGTTCCTCCAGGGCTGGGACAGGGTCACGAGATGGTTGAGGTGTACTCTATCACTGGAGAAGGTTTTAACTGGATGTAATAAGTCCTTGGTAGCATGGCTCCCATTTGAATGAAATTAATGATAATGCTGTCCCAGTCTACGTCCTAGTAAAATCAGAAATTCATGATGGTGTGTTGGTCCACGTGTCGTTTTCCATAAGTGAAGAGAGTTTAGCTTAAAATAGGTATCTTTCTCATATCTAAGATTCAGAAAAGTCAGTCAGTATTCTTTAGCCCCTGCCTTCCATAATTAACATTTGCACATTAAATGATTGAAGTTCCTTATGTATTATTTAATCCTAATTTTTTACTGTAATATATTAAATATAGACTTGCATGCAATTAAGAAAAATATTGCTCAATTCACTCTGAACTTCTCATATTCGTTATACAAGAGCTAGTGTAAAATTATGCAGTTGTTACTGGTCAACCATGAGGTAGAAATAGGCATTTGCTCATTTTCACGGAATTGTTTTCCATGACAATAAACGATTAAAAAATTAAAATTCGGACACGCCAAAAATGTCCCCTGTAAACATTCCTCTGACGGTTTCTAAAGTTTTTGCCAACTCTGAGACACAATGGCCCACGTAAGCATTAATCAAACCCATCAGCAACATCTCTGGCAATACGCCAAATGTTTATTTAGAGCCCACAGCATCAATTTCTGCTCCAAATGGTCTTTCTACCTCTACCTCAAGTCATTTAATCTTCAAAGCAATTCCATGAGGTATGTATTATTATCCTCCCCGTTATACAGGTGAGGAAATTGAGACACCAAGGGGTCAACAAATTTGCTCAAGAACATGCCAAGTAAAAGGCAAAGCTGGGGTGTAAACTCAGGTAGCCTGGCTCCAAAGATTGAGCTGTTGGTTCCCATAAAATACAGCAAAAATTGCCCGGCTTCTGTGGGAACATCTGTAGGGAAGGGGATGTCATTAACACGTACAGATTGGCTCATCTTGTACAGCCCACTCTTCCCTGATATTTAAAAATTAATAAAGCACTGTCTCTAATCTCAATCAACTCACAGAAACAAGATATCATATTGTGTTTCTTTCGGATGATTACCTTTCAGATTGTTAGACCAGTAAAAAATTTGTGTGTGAGAGAGACACAGAAGAGGAACTGATACATTCTGCTTGGAAAGTTGAGCAAAGTGTCTTACAGGAGGTAAATTGGATACTTAGCTTTAAAGTGTAACTGATGGTTGCTGCTTAATTGAAAATTTTCTCTTGAATTTCCAGCATTAAACAAACAAGTAAATATACAGATTTGATATTGATCTAGCCTCCTATAATTCAAGAAGTAAATATAAAAAATATGAATTGTGTAAATGGACATAGGAGTCATCTAATATATGGAATCTTCTGGTACAGCTACCTTTTTAAACTATAAATTAATAATGATAGTTAATACTTATTTCTTCCATATGACTATTATTATTCTTAAAATTTCATATTATATATTAATTCACTTAATCATAACAATGAATTTATGAGATAGGTACTATTACTAGCCACTTCTTTCTATAAGGAAATTGACACCCAATGTAGTTCAGTAGTTGTCAAAATCTATAGCTACGATAAATGAAAAGATTGAACCCAGGCAATCTGACTACAGAATATTTCAAACCACTACACAATACAACCTCCCCCATTAAAAAATGTCCTCTCACAAGGAAACTGTTCCTTTTGAACTTTACTATCAAAGTATTGGAAAACTGATTGCATGAGACGCTCCAAAATTCTTGACTCATGCACGATTTTTCATCGTGCTGCAGTAGTAAGGGAGAGTGGAAGTACAGTGGTAAGAAGACGGATTTTCGTCCCTGTCACTGCTGTTTGGAGAAGTGGTCCAGCCTTTTCAAAACGGGAGCTCAGAGACATGGCGCTGACCTTGGAAGGTGCCCTGGAGGTCGTTAGGTGTTTGTGCTGTTGCCATAGGCTCTGCAGCCTGGAGAGCTGAGCCTAATGGATGCAGAGGCCAGTACCTGGAAATATGGTGACCTGCATCAGGAAGAAGACAGAGAATTTTGGGGTTGGAGATTTGCTCGATAAGGCATCGTTTGCTGGTATCTACAGAGCTGAGTCTATTTACACAGCTTTGGAAGTTTTAGTCAAAATGATAGACAAAAAAGCTCTAATGGTACAGAGCCCAGCATGAAGTAAAAATGCATTGCCAGTTGGAATACCTTTCCACCTTGGAGCTTTGCAGCTATTTTGAAGATAGCTACCATGTGTACCTCGTATTAGAAATGAGAAAGGAGCAGGTAAATGAAGGTTGACGCTTCACACACCAGATCATCACAAGAATGTTCTAGCTTCATTATCATGGTATAGCACACCAGAAACTCACACTTTCTAACCTCCTGTGCACAACATAGATATCAAGATTACCAATTTTGGGCTGCAACTCAATCGCAAATGCCATATAAAAGGCACTGTACTCCATGTGGAATGCCTAATTATATTTCCCTAGAAATTGCAAAGTGCATATGTACTTGAAGTTAATGTTTGATTCGTGGACTGTATGCTTGGCACATTACTTATTGGGAGTCCGTCTTTTGACACTGAGACAATCAAGAGCACGTTAAATATAGTAGTGTTGCCAGATTGTAAAATGGAAGTTTTTTCTGAATAAAGCAATACCTGAGGTGCAAAGCCACCATTGGGCTTTTGGAAATGTACATTATGAAGTATTATATCTCTTTTAACTGTTTACAGTTTAAAATCAATCAGATCGAAAACCACAAAACCAGTGGTGAACATATTTCATTCAGAGGAGGTGTGTGTGAAACTTCTAAAGAGTTCTTCAGGCTGGGCGCGGTGGCTCACACCTGTAATCCCAGCACTCTGGGAGGCTAAGGCAGGAGGATCGCTTGAGGTCAGGAGTTAGAGACCAGCCTGAGCAAGAGCGAGGCCCCGTCTTTACTAAAAACAGAAAAATTAGCCAGGCATTGTGGCACACCTGTAGCCCCAGCTACTCAGGAGGCTGAGGCAGGAGGATCGCTTAAGCCGAGGAGTTTGAGGTTACAGTGAGCTAGGCTGATGCCACTGCACTCTAGCCCGGGTGACAGAGGGAGACAAAAAAATAAACCAAAAAAACATTTCCCATGATGGAAATATGTTACTACACATTATCCAAATGACCGAAGTTTTCTCTTGCTGATAGAACGCACCAACCTGCTGACATCAGTAGATACAGGTTTAACAATTTACCAGAAAAGTACAGGAGGAAATAGGAATATGCTCCCAGACTTTTTTAGCTAAGATCCATACACAAACATCACTGATGTACTTAGATGTGTTTTGATGAAAAATTACCTTGCTGTTGATTTTGAGGTTTGGTGTTATAACGGAGCAAAAACACCCAAAAGAGAAGATTTAATTCAAGTGATCGAAAAAACTGAGCAATCTTACACTGTGAAAGCAGGAAGTGAACGTAATAGTTTGAAAGAGGAAATAAAATATATGTGGTCCATGCTAAGGAGAGTCATTGCCTTTGTTCAGCGTTGGAATTCATAATTTCAGAAGAGGAAAGTGAAAGTGGAGGCAATCCCTGCTTTCCGGGATCGTGGGAACACGGTCTGGCCAAGTGGGTGCCCCTGAGGCCTCATCACGTTCTAATTCTGTGAATTGCGCTTCCCGCTGAGAGATGTGTGATCGGTTAAAAGAATGGTTATGAATGGTCCTGCTTCTCCGCAATAAACACCCATATTCAATAAGTCTATCGTTATATTGAACTGGAAGATTGGAAAATTCCACTAAAGTGGAATTCTTAGGAATTCCTCTACCAGGCTTTTTTTCGTTGCGATCCTTACCTGGGCCCCCTCCTCACCTGCGACCTTGGCCTCATAGATCACCTGTAGCCTGTAGCAATTAGTGTACCAGGCTGTAAAAATAGCTTAGGACTCTGTCTCACTAAAGTTAACCTTGCTGTGACCATGCCTCTCCTCCTTAAGCAGAGTGTATAAAAGACTGCAATGCTCTTTGTCTGGTGCTCAGAATTTGGGGAGAGCAAATTCCTCTCTGAGCCTTGCCAGCCGGCACATAAAAGCTGTATTGCCAAAGTCTCTGTGTGTGTCTCCGGTCTATTCTCGGTCAGCCCTGCCGTAAAAATATTACAAAGGGTATGGTTGCATAGCTACAACTTTGGGACAAACTGTGTTTCTACTAGTCTAAAGGACTGTCTTTCAAAATCAGCACACCTTTAAAAATCTATTTCTCTGGAAAATGTGTGGATTACACAGCAAACTCTGGGATCTGTGTGACTAAGACCAATCACAGTTCCCAGTTTATCATGCGCGTAGGGTTAGGGTTATTTTTTGACAGTCGTACATCACCACAAGGGAAAATAACTAGGTATAGAGAAAATGAAAAATTTCCAGTTGACACCAAAGAGAGATTAATTACACTTTAATGCCTTTAATGTTTTCTAAACCAAATTCTAGTTTTCAATGATTAGAACTTCATTTAGGTATCTATGTTTAATAAATAACTTTTTGTTGGCTTGAAAGGAAGTGACTAGATGTAATGTTTGTTGTAGGTTTTTAACATAGCTTTTATCAGATTAAGTCGTTCCTTTCTTTTCCTTTCTATTATTTCTGGTGGATTTTTACTTTTGTTGATATAATGTTTTCTGTATTTCTGTTGGTAACTTCTAATTAAATTCCATTTTATGTATTATTAAAAAAAAGAAAGGAAGTGACTATTTTATATAACTTCCTATTTCAGGAAGCCTTTCTAAAAGAGAATTTTAATCTATACCAAAACCTCTGTATTTTAATGAGAGAATAAAGTACCAGGAAACTTCAGTCCTTACAATGTAATGGTCAAAAAGTAAAATAGATAAGCAACATAACTTCGCTTTTAGGACATGTCTACAAACTTATTGCATTTGTGTGTGTGTGTGTGTATATATGTGTGTGTGTGTGTGTATGTGTGTGTGTTTATATATGTGTGTGTGTATATATACACGTACATAAATATTTAAAGAGATAGTCTCACTCTGTTGCTCACGCAGAAGTGCAATTGCAAAATCATAGCTTACAGCAACCTCAAACTCCTGGGCTCAAGAACTCTTCCTGCCTCAGCCTCCAGAGTAGCTAGGCAAGCCCACCACCATGCCCATCTAATTTTTTTCTTATCTTTTGTAGAGACCGGGTCTCACTATGATACCTAGGATGATCTTGAACGCCTGACATCCAGTGATCCTCCCACTTCAGCCTCCCAAAGTCCTGGGATTACAGATGTGAGCCACCATGCCTGGCCGCATTTGTGTACTTTTAGTGCACTTTTTAAAAAAAACAACAATATAAAATGTGGCTATTATATTTATGCTTGTGCTGTTTCTCTACTTTTCAGACATGATGAGTAGTATGGAAAAAGGTACTGGAGTTTGTGAACATTTAAATAATTTGTGTTCATATTAAAAGTAACAGATATGAAAATATGTGTTTGTTTTATATTTCATTTTTAGCAGAAGTGTCTGAGGAAATATTTCTGCAGATTAATTTTATAAAATATAACAAATAAATTACTTTATTCTTGATTTACTTCATTTAATAATAATTTTAAAGTAATTTACTAATAAACTCATTTTTTAAAACTGCTATGACTCTAAAACAACTTGAGATAACATAGGAGAACATTTAGGTGACCTTGGGTTTGGTAATGACTTTTTTTGTTTTTTTTTTGAGACAGTCTCACTCTCTTGCCTGGGGCGAGTGCCGTGGCGTCAGCCTAGCTCACAGCAACCTCAAACTCCTGGGCTCAAGGGATCCTCCTGCCTCAGCCTCCCAAGTAGCTGGGACTACGGGCATGCACCACCATGCCCGACTAATTTTTTCTATATGTATTTTTAGCTGTCCAATTAATTTCTTTCTATTTTTAGTAGAGATGCGGTCTCACTCTTGCTCAGGCTGGTCTCGAACTCCTGAGCTCAAACGATCCTCCCACCTCAGCCTCCCAGAGTGCTAGGATTACAGGCGTGAGCCACCAGGCCTGGCAGGGTAATGACTTTTCATGTACAACACCAAAGGCACGATCTGTGAAAAACAGCAACCGGGAAGCTGTACTATGTTAAAATTAAAACTTCTGCTCTTTGAAAGACATTGTCAAGAGAATGAAAATACAAGCTACAGAAGAGGAGAAAATATTTGCAAAAGACGTATCTGATAAAGTGCTATAATCAAAAACACATAAAGAAC
>CAUYSK010035622.1:0-188018 GCA_963575035.1 Avahi laniger
GTGGCTATACAATGCCACGTTTTGTCAGCACCATTTATTGACTAGGGCTTCTTTCCCCCAGTGTATATTGTTGTCTGCTTTGTCAAAGATTGGTTGGCTGTATGTGGATGGTTTTATATCTGAGTTCTCTGTTCTGTTCCACTGGTCTATGTCTCAGTTTTTGTGTCATTACCATGCTGTTTTAGTTACTATAGCCTTGTGGTATAGTCTGAAATCTAATAACGTGATACCTGCAAATTAACACGACCGCTATGGAAAACATTATGGAGATTCATCAAAGAACTAAAGTTGACCCACCATTTGATACAGCATTCCTACTACTGGGTATTTATCCAAAGGAAAATAAGTCATTCTATCAAAAAGACACCTGCACTCAAATGTTCATTCCAGCATGATTCACAATTGCCAAGATATGGAATCAACCCAAGTACCCATCAATCCACGATTAGGCTAACAAAATGTGGAATGTGTATACCAAGGAATACTACTCAGCTGTGAAGAAGGATGAATTAACAATTCCTTTTTCGTTCCTAAATTGTTCCTTTTTTAGTAATTTGGATGGAACTGCAGACCATTGTCCTAAGCAAAGAATCTAAGTAGTGGAAGAACAAACACCACATGTACTAGCTATTAAATTGGAACTAAATGATATGAGCACACATTGCACAGAGGGAATGAATCCTTTTGATTCATACTGCTTTGGCTATTCAGGCTGTTTTCTGGCCCCAAATGAAGTGTAGAATTATTTTTTCTAGATCTTTGAAATATGATATTGGTATTTTGATGGGGATTGCATTGAATCTGTAAATCACTTTGAATAATATGGACATTTTATTAATGTTGATTCTACCCATCTATGAGCATGATCTGCTTTTCCATTTGTTTGTGCCATCTGTGTCTTCTTTCCTCAGTTTTTCATAGTTCTCCTTGCAGAGATAGTTCACCTCCTTGGTTAAATATATCCCTAGGTATTCGATTTTCTTTGTAGCTATTGTGAATGGCATTGAATGTTTGATTTGACTCTCAGCTGGATTGTTATTGTTGTATAGGAATGCTACTGATTTGTGTACGTTGACTTTGTAACCTGAGACTTTGCTGAATTTGTTTATCTATTCCAAGAGTCTCTTGGTGGAATATTTGGGGTTTTCTAGATATAAGATCATATAGTGAGCAAAAAGCAATACTTTGATCTCCTCTTTTCCAATTTGGATACCCTTTATTTTTTTCTATTGCCTGATTGCTCAGGCTAAAACTTCCAGCAAGCACTATGTTGAATAGAAGTGGTGACAGTGGGCACCCTTATCATGTTTCAGTTCATAGTGCAAATGCTTTCAACTTTTTTTCATTCAGTATGATGTTGGCTAAGTTTTTTCATATGGATTTTATAATTTTGAGATATATTCCTTCTATGCTTAGTTCATTTAGGCTTTTTATCATGAAAGTATGATGAATTTTATCACATGCATTTTCTGCATCTATTGAGATGATGATATGATCTTTGTTTTTGCTTCTGTTTATGTGGTGAATCACATTTATAGATTTACATATGTCAAACCATCCTTGAATCACCGGGATGAAGCCCACTTGGTCGTGGTGGATGATTTTTTTTTAATCTGCTGTTGAATTCAGTTTGCTAGTATTCTACTAAAGATTTTTGCATCTATACTCATAAGGGACATTGGTCTGTAGTTTTCTTTTTTTGTTGTGTCTTTTCCTGGCTTTGGTATCAAGGTAGCACTGGCTTCATAGAATGAGTTGGGAAGGATTCCATCTTTCTTGATTTTATAGAATAATTTCTACAGTATGAGTAACAGCTCTTCTTTGTAGGGCTGGTAGAATTTGGCTGCGAATCCATTTGGTCTGGGGATTTTTTTCATTGAAAATTTTTAATTACTGCTTCAATCTCTTTGCTCATTATTGTTTTGTTCGGGAGTTCTGTTTCTTCCTGATGAAATCTCGTAAGGTTGTGTGTTTCCAGAAATTTTTCCATTTCCTCTATGTTTTCTGGTTTATGTACATATAGATTTTGATAGTATTCACAAATGATATTATGTATTTCTGTGGTATCAGTTTTAATATCTCCTTTTTCATTTCTGGTATAGGTTAATTGGAACCTTTCTCTTTTATTCCTGGTTAATCTAGCAAGAGGTCCTTCAATTTTGTTTAGCTTTTCAAAGAACCAACTATTTGTTTTATTGATCCTTTGTATTTTTTTTTTTGTTTTCCATTTTGTTTAGCTCTGCTCTGACCTTAGTTATTTCTTTTCTTCTGCTAGTGATGTGTTTGATTTGATCTTCGTTTTCTAGTTCCTTGAGACATTTTATTCAATTCTTAATTTGTGTTCTTTCCATCTTTTTAGTGTAGCTATTTAAGGCTATGAATTTTTTTCTTAGGACTGCTTTTGTTGAATCCCATAGATTTTGATAGCTTGTGTCCCCTTTGTCACTCTGTTCTAGGAAACTTTGGATTTGCATCTTAATTTTACTATTAACTCAATGATTATTCAATAGCAGATTGTTAAATTTTCATGACTTTATGTAGAATCGAGGGATTCTCTTGGAGTTGGTGTCTAGTTTTTTTCTACAGTGGTCTGAGAAGATACATGGTATGATTTCTTTTCTTTCTTTTTTTTTTTTTTTGAATTTGTTGAGCCATGTTTGGTGGTCTAAGATATGATCAATCTTGGAGAATGTTCCATGTGCTGATGAGAAGAATGCATATTCAGTAGTTTTGGGGTAAAATGTTCTGTAAATGTTTGTTAGGCCAATTTTTTCTAGAGCCTTATTCAAATCTAATTTTTATTTTCTGCTTGGATGATTTGTCTAGTTCTGTCAGTGGGGTTCTGTCAGTGGGCTGACAATTATGATGTTGCTATTTATCTCTTTGCTTAAATCTAGTAAGGTTGCTTTATGAATGTGGATGCTCCTGCATTAGATGTATAAACACTTGGCATTGTTATGACTTCTTATTGAATTGCTCTCTTTACCATTATATAATGACCATCTTTGTCTTTCTTAGCTATCATTGATTTAGTCAATTTTTATCTGATATGAGAATGGCTACATCTGCTTTCTTTTGGTTTCCATTTTCATGGAATTTTTTTTTTTCTATCCCTTCACCTTGAGTCTGTATGAGTCCTTGCAGATTAGATGTGTTTCCTGGAGACAGCAGATAATTGAGTTGTATGTTTTCATCCATTCAGCCAGTCTATGTCTCTTGATTGGGATATTCTGACTATTCACGTTTATTGATAGAATTGTCATGTCGGATACTGTTCTGATCATCTCATTGGGTAGTATCTTACTGCTTTGTTTAACCTCTTGCGCTATTCTCTTTTATGACCAGATCTGCCAGTGAAGCAGCAGTGGGAATGGCTTGGTGAGCAAGGAGCTCACAGTCTGAGAACCCCTTAGTCCCCTGAATTTCTTTATGATCATGCTTTGAGCCCCAGCCCCACTCTCTGTGGAAGCCCTGAAGTGGTGGACCCACCAATGGAGGGAAAGCAGTAGCTCCTGAGAATCCTGGTTCAATTGTCTCTCAGCAGACATGGGCAGGGGAGAGAAAACGAAGGAAAACAGTTTGAAAGAAGAAAAGCTAACACTTTGCTCATCACTGTCCCTCTCTCCAGAAGAAACCTCACCTGGAGTGTCCAGGCTCTGGGAGTCACACAGATCCCCCAAGAACTACTGGCCTCCTGTGGCTCCTGCAGTCAGGCCAGAGTTGGGAAATGTTTGTGTGGGAACAAGTGAGATGAAGCTGAAGGGCTGAAGCCCCCTGGGGAGGACAAAGGCACATGATGGGTGGAGAAACAATATGGTGTCTGCCTTCTTGACTCTGGTCTTTGGTGATGGGAAGAGCCCCAAGGAGGCTTGTAGGCAGGTGCTTTGTCCTCAAGAAGCTCCCAGTTCACTGGTGGCAGCAGATTTGGGCTTGTGGAGCCAGAAAGGCTCTCCTGCAGCTCGGGAGCCTGCAGACAGCCAGAAATGTGAGGGAGAGAAAAACAAACCACTCCACCTACCATTCTCTGATATTTGATCATTTAGGCTGTTTCCAATATATACACCTATTCTGAATGATTTTTTATGATAAAGTTTTATGGATGTAAATTACTGTGTCATCAATATGACTGTTGTTAAGTCTTCAGCTTTCCAAAGGTTTTTTTTTTTTTACAGTTAATATTGAAAACTGGAATATCTTTACAGAGATTTGACCAAGGTTACTTAAAAGTATACGACAATGACATGGCTCAAATTTAATTCTTGTTTGTCACGTAAAAATGCAGCTTGAAAGTACAAACTAAAAACATTGGATTATTTCCTTTGCCTTTTCTACAGAAATATGTTTATTTTCCAGACAAAAAGGGAGGATAACTCCAGTCCTTTGTTTCCATCTCACTAGTTTCCCAAAGAAACATAAATATTACAAAGTTCAGTGAGGATTCAGGATGAAGCATAATAATGCATGAGACATTTCAAGTATCTCTATAGCTCTGCTTCAAATCTTCAAGGAAATAAAAAAAGGGAAATGGGAATCATTCAGCTGCCCCATGTTAGGAATAAATAATGGGTGATCTATGAACAGAAATCACTTTTTCCCAAGAATTGTTCTCTTTTTTTTTTCCCAACAAATAACTTTTTGATAGTATAACATTATATTCTACTAAGTCTTTTTTTCTCATTCTGCCCTCCACCATGTTAGCTATACTAGTCCGAGACCGGAACATAGTGAATTGTCCCTTTTCCCTTGAATTGTACTTTTCTCATTAACTAAGGAAAGAACCAAATAAGCAGTGTTTAAAAAATGGTCCAGTAGACAAAGGTACTGAAGGCTGGGGAAGCAATGAAAAGATAAACAATCGACCACCAAGAAAATTGTGGAGGGTGGTCCAGAAAAGGCGCAATTTTGCTTAGTTTTTGCAATATTAGTAGGAGTTATAGTTTGAGCAGTGTAAGACAGATGGACTCTCAAGTGGAGAGAACATGCACAGAAAACTAAACGGACATATACAAATCCAGCATATCTTTCAAGATTCAGCACAAAGTCTTCCCTTTACAGAGCCATTTCTGTTTGCCCAAGTAAAAAGCAATCTCTCTTTCTTCACACACAAATACCTCTAAGAATACTCTCTTTTGGGGGATGCTTCATTTTCTGCTTTTTAATTTTACTCCAAATGATATTTTTGATGACAAGAGATGTGTCTCATTCATTTTCCCATTTCACACGTCAGCTGATACAATGAATTAAAGATAATAGCTGCCCATTAGATAGTTTTAATAAAATGGCAAAGGAATGATTATTTAACAAACGGTATAATTAAAGGAAGGCCAGGGTGCTGACTTTTCCATTATGTGGATTATGTTTGTAGATACATGATTTCATTTGATGATTACTGAGACCAAAGCGTTTTGATTCCTATAGTTTTCAATCTCACTCACAAATTTGAATTCTGTGTAGTTAACAACTAAGACAGAAAAAAAGAAGAAATTAAAGACGTTCATAAAGGAATCAGTGAGGCGGAGAAATGTGAAAGGAAATAGGTTGCGTTAATTACCTGTTGCTGCATAACACACCACCCCAAAACCTAGTGGTCTAAAATGATAAACATTATCTTACAGTTTCTGTGTGTCCAGAATCCAGGTGGGCTTTTCTGGGTCCTCTGGCACAGCACAGGCGCCTCCCAGGGTTGCAATCAACATGCCAACCTAGGTGTCCATCATCTCAAGCCTCAGCTGGAGAAGGAACCTCTTCCAAGCTCACTCACATGGCTGTTGGAAGACCTTAGATCTATGGGAGCTGTTGGTTGGAAATGTCAGTTCCTTAGCACAGAGGTAGAAAGAGGGCCCTGAAAGTGAGAGCCAAAAAATGACAAGCAAGGGCAAAAAAGGACAATTCATATTATTTTTTGTAACTTCATCTCGGAAGTGATACCCTGTAACTTTTTATCACATTCTATTTATTAGCAGCAAGACAGTAGCTCCTGTCTTGCAACTGAGGGGAGGGAACTACCCAAGAACACGAACAGCAGACGAGGAGAGCATCATGAAGCAGTTTAGAGGATGCGTAGCCCACGGGTCGACAAAGCCAATGGAAAAACTGATAATGAGATTGGTTCCAAAACTTTGAAAAAATGATAAAAGAAGTTGGTAGAGAGAAACAACAGAGAGAAAAGGAAAAGGGAAAAAAGAGAACAAAGTAAAAATAGAAAAAAAAAAATAGGAGGGGGCATGAAAAGCAAGAATCTTAGCCCACACACTTCTTAGTTTATGTCAAACTATTTTTTTCTCCAAAAATTCCCCTAATGAGAGCAATAAATCTCTCTAGAGAAACTATCTTCAAAGCAAACCTCCCAAGAGGAGGACACGCCACTGCAGAGGACACAAACTGTTGTTTATATTCTGCCTCACGACTGACGGTCTCATTGGGCCCGGAACAACCTTTTAAAAAAGAAGTTTTGATCTTGTAGCCTGGGGAAGAACGTGCTACAAAATTCTTGACCTTTTCCAGTGTTCCTAGGGGCCAAAAGTGTTTAGAGAAGTGAAAAATTCAATTTCTCTGCTTGACTTGTCATTCAGACCTCAAAAAGAATACAGAGACACATAGATCATTGCAAATATCCCCATCGCTTTGTCCTACGTCCCTGAGGGAAGGGGAAAATTGGGGTATAGAAAACACCCCATTGACCCATGCTGGACAGAAATAATAATCTTTGTGCAGGAATGACGATTTCCCGCAAAATGATTTATTTTTCAACAAATAACCTTTTGGTTATTTTAACGTATTATTGTACACCTTTTTATATTTAAAGTTTTAAGCGATGTTGTATGTTTACACTAAACTAAAAAGAACCAAAGGAAGCCAAAACCTTTCTTCTTATGTCAGAATTTCTCCCCATCATTAGATGATTTACATAATAAGGACAAAGCTAATTTCCTGTCAACTTATAGTTGTTAGTATAACACTAAAAATTTAATAGATGTCTGTATCATAAAGGCTGATGCTGGACTCTATTTCAAAAAGTTTCCTATGTTCTTACCAGTTTATGCCAATATTTTGCTAACATCTGCTAACATCTTCTGAAAATGTTCCTCCTTCTGTCTGAAATTTCTTTCCTACAGCTTTCTTTGCCCATATATTTATCACTCTCCATTTGAGGATTAGCTTAGTTTAGTCTTCATCTTTTCATAAAACCCTTTCTTGCCAATGCCCTACTTCAATTAGATTAAGTTTCCTATACTTCCTAAACCGAAAACTTGGGCATGTAGTGCTTGTTTTTCCATTCTTAGGATACCTCTGATCAACACATAGGTGCACATATAAGAATAACATCTTTTGGATGTTGGGCAGGGGGGTGGGGGGGAAGGGGACGGGTATATGCATACACAGAGTGCAATGCGCACCACCCGAAGGATGGACATATTTAAAACTCAGACTTGGGGGGGGCAAGGGCAACATACGTAACCTAAACATCTGTACCCCCATAATATGCTGAAATAAAAAAAAAAAGAAAACTTGGGCATAGACCCATCAGAACTTAATCACAATGTACTATAATTATGTATTGAGAATAGAAGCTGTGTCTTTTATTTGTAAATTATTGGCACTTAGCTTATTGCCTTACCTATAATATATGCTCATTACATATTTGTTGAATAAATGAGTGAACAAATTTAGATACATAACTAGGTTGTAAAACCGATATGCTAGAATGTTCTTCATTTTTCCTGGTTCCCTTTGCAAAGAACCTGTACTTACAGCTCCTGCACAATTGGCAATGCACAGGTATACTATAATACCTGGTCCTGAGGCAATTTACTAGAAGCAAGAAATTAGATTCAATTTATACTCAAGGAGAGAGAATACACAGGGCATAACTATCATTGGTCTGGGAATGGATATCTGACCCCATCTTAGCCAATTAAATTATTCCCCATGGGAAATGCAAATATAGTCTCAGAGATCCTACCCAGTTTCTATTGAATATTCAAATTGAGCAGTCATGTGCAGCCCAAGCTGAGGCATCCAGCCATTGCCACCCCACATGCAAATGGAACAGGGAAAGAGAGAGACAGAGACAGAGACAGAAGACAACCTGTTACATGTTACTCTACGATAGGTGTTGGGAAGCTGTAAGAAGACACGGCCTTGGCTTCTGGGAGATTTTGATGTAGTATGCATGAGAAGATTTGGCTCACTCACCCAGTTTTTCAGTGACATAAGCAAAGTCAAATAGAGAAATGTGCAGTTGGAAGGGCCCTGAGAGGCCATCTAGTCTATGACAATGGCCATATATTAAATACTTGGATTAACACAGGAACAATTCCATAAATGAATCATTGGCATTACCTATTCTGTGAGGTTCTCTTGAGCTTCTTTCCGCATAATACTTTGTAAAGGCTTTTGTTATCACACAAATTGTGTTATTTTTACATACCAATAGCTTCATCAGAATGTTTGTTTGTTAGTGTAAGAACTGCATTTTCTTCTTTCCTTGCTCTAGCACTAATCAAGGGCCTAGAGAATGTTCTGGGATTGGTTTGTTAGGAGTGGCCTAATGGTGTGATAGGACAAATAAACCAAAAAACAAACAAACAAAGAAACCAGAAAAGGATCTCATGATATCTTCAGTAATGGGGCTCAGTGGAGAACTTCTAAACTTTCATATCATTATCATCATCATTGTCCACATCATTATTATCATGTCTAACACTAACTGAGAGCCTACTATGTGGAAATACCAGTTTCACATTATCATTAAATCATCACCAATTGGGTGTTAGAATTCATTATCCCCCATCACAAAGGAGAAAACAATTTCATAGAGTTTCTCTGACTCAGCTATTAATTATCTGAGTAAGATTCAAACCCATAAATTGTTTTTATTTCAAAATTGAGTTTGGTTTTTCTTTTTTTGCACTTTAAATAAATTTTATTTTTTAGAGTAGTTCTAGATGCACAAAGTAATTGAGAAGACAGTCCAGAGTTCACATATGCCTGACACCCAGTTTCCCCTATTACTAACATCTTACATTAGTGTAGCACATTTGTTAGAACTAATGCACCAATATTGATGCATCATTATTAGCTAAAGTCCATACTTTATGTATTCAGATTTTCTTAACGTCCTTTTCTTTTCCAGGATCCCATCCAGGATATATTACATCAAGAAGTACTCTCGATGTGATGTGAGGAAAACAGCACTTCACCTCTGTGGTCCTCCTCCCAGAAAACACAGAACCCCAGTCTAGTGATGAGAAAAACATCAGACAAATCCTAATTGAGGGACATGCTCCAAAATACCTGAGTGGTACTTAAAACTGTCAAGGTTATCAAAACAAGGAAAGTCTGAGAAACTAACAGTCTAGAGGAGTCTAAAGACACGTGACAACTGAAATTGAGTTTCTTAACTATCAAGTCATGGTGCCACTAATGCGTTTTTCCGTGCATCCATTTATTCAGCCTTTTATTCATTCAACATGCATAAGCAGCTAGGACGGGGTAGGCTCTGTTCTAAAACAATGTTTGGTATCATTCCATCTTGCACACAAAAGAGAAATTTTCCAAAGAAAGAGTATGAGATAGCTCTTGGTTGGCGTAGCTCAGGTGTCCATATTTCACCCACGGTCTTTAACCCATCCCGTTCCCTATATTCTCACTTTCCTGTTTATGAATGGGGAGAAAAGAAACCCAACAGCCCCGTTAATTCTCTCAGTGACAGAGCCAAGTTTTCTTGGCTCTGAAGGACTTGCCCTCCTGACTCAATACACCGTGTACCAAAGGTAATTAGGGCAACTTATTTAAAACTTACGATCTAATTAGAGGCTTTTAATGGTAGTTAATTACACAGAGAGCAACAAAGCAGTTACACTTTCAACCAAGCTTTTTCGTGGACTGAGACAGGAACGGATATTTATTCAGAGTCATAAAGGAGAAGGGACACTAGAGTTAACATCTGATTACACAGAATTGTCCCTGGTAATTATGAGCAATGTGATTTTATTTATCTGACAATTATAGGGGATTTGAAAAATCTTTGACCTGAGAGACTTGGAAAGGAGACAGAGAAGGAATTAAACGCCATACAGTGTCCAGGCATATTTTTAAAAAATTACCCAGGTGACTGGAAGTTGGAACAGCCAGGTATGAAAAAGACAGAGAAATGTTCTCATTTCTATTAGGGAGGTAATACAAGGTATACTGGAATACAGAATATAGATAAAATAAGATTGATTTAATTAATGAAAATGCTAATTCAAATACCACCTTTACCACTTGCTCTCTCGGCAGAAAACTAAACACTCAGAACCTCAGTTTTCTAAAAATAATATTTACCCTGAATATCTCACAGACACAGAAATTCATTGGTCTCTCAACTATCTACTGCATAAGTGTTTATAGTGGCCTCAGATTTAGAGAGAAATAGGACATTTCTTTGCCCTCAAGAGACTTCAAGTTTCCCAAGAGAGGCAAACATGCAAATAAATAATAGTTATAGTATAATTTTAGGTTCTAGAGATAATTTTCTGAGATTCTGTGATAAATATTAATATTATAACTAATTATGGTATGGTATAAATAATTTATTGTTATATTTTTATGTAATTATGACGTTATCAGAATCCAATTTAACAAATATTAATTAGGACTTAGTACCTGATGGATACTCCTGTTATCTGCCTGACTGTGGAAGGTGCTGTCTCCATTCAGACTTATTTAATATAAAGTAGCATCTGAGCCAAATTATGAAGTGTCGTTTTTGTGATTTCAGCCTCTACAAACTCTAAATGGTTCTTCGCACTCCTCAGTGTATCTGCTCTAAGGCAACCAGTGCCCTTTTCTGTAGAGCTGAGCTTTGGAAGCAAACAGATCTAGATTCAAATCTGTATCCACCTTTTGTAGTTCTATTATTAATAATGTATCTTGATATATATTATTCATATTCAGATATATTTCTTCATCTGCAAAATGGCCGTGAAACAGTGGTACTTCTGGGAAGGACCCAATGCCTCCAACTTATTTCATACCCTCTCCACATCACCTTTATTACGGTTTTATGATCCAATTGTCCCTAATAACATATAAACATCCATGATGATTATAAATCATCATCTTGGAGACAATATGGTTAATGAGAAAAGGAAAGTTTCTAGACTCAAGCAACCTGGGTATAAATCCTGCTTCTCTCAATTAATCCTCCCTCTTTGCTTGCCTTTGTATAGCTTGATGTCTTTAGCTTGGCTATACACAGTTATAACACTCAACACACGTATTTAACTCTCATCCGTAGCACTTATGGATTGTCTTGGAATGTAACATTGAATATTGATTTTGAGATAAACATAGCTTGGAGTATGGAAATAGCACCAAATCAGGGAATGGTTCCAAACTGAGAATCACGTGATTTGGGTTTCTGCCCCAGTTTTACACGGAGGGTGTGTGACAAAAGATGAGTCCTTGTTCCGTGTTTCTGTGGCTACATGTCTAAAATGGAGTCCTGGTAGTAGGGAGGGTGGCTCCAAAGTCATTTTCATTATTAATAAATAATAGTTCTAAACATATTTTATTTTCTCTTTCTCCCTCACCCCACTATCTTCTTACAGAACATGATGATAGGGTTCTCTCCCATCCCACGGCTCCCCTTGAGTAGTATTCATCCTAAAAGTGTTCTTGAGAAAGCATTATATGCTAGAAATACTATGCAGGAGAGAAGTATTAAATGAATGTATATCATATTTTTCTCTAAATTTTGCATTTTTCATTAGTTTTGGCTAATTAATGAAATAAGAACAATGAGAAAGGTGCCACAAAGTCCCTATGTATCTTCCATCTTGCCTTAGAGCTGTAGACACATGACCGGTAGTACCTAAACGTCTCCTTTAACTCACTATTGACTGTGATTACTAATTGGGAGTGGGCATAAGATGATCTCTTTGATTCTTAGGAGCAAAGAATTAAAAATATACAGAGATGGTTTAGTCTTAGTTGTCATAAACCCCTATAATCTGAAATACCATAAGTTTTTACTTCAAAAACGCAAACTCCTGATTAGGAGAAAAAACTTCCATACACTGGCAAATGATCATTCATAGTAAGTGTGGGTATGCGTGTGGGGTGTCTGGGCGGAGTGGTGGTAAACCAGCCTGCGAGTTGGCTCCAGGCCCAGCACCTTCACTAAATCACTGAGTGATCTTGAGCAAGTCGCTTAACCTCTGACTCCATGAACTGGCTATGCCCTAGTAGGGTGCTAGCCTAATAAGAATTTCAATTTATGTTCTCAGGCTAAGCTTACTCTTCTTGAAGTCATTCAAAGTGCTAGTTCCCAGCACTAGTTGTCCTTCAATTTCCTTCCTTCTGCTCTTTCCTTTTTCGCATCCATTGATCCATTTATTCAAAATATATTTATTGCATAGTTTTCATGGGTCAAATCAGTTTTTTATTTTTTGTACTAGGGCCTCCATGAAGTAAAAATAGACCAAAAGTCCATGTTCCTATGGAATTCACAGTCTATTTCAATCCACTATAAGTAGTCTATTATTTGCAGTTTAAACAACTAAGAAAAAAACATGAGTAAAATATAAATTTTAGAAGGCAATAGGTGCTATAGGGAATAATTAAGCCAGCCAAAGGTATTAGGAGCATTGGGAACATGGCAATTCTAAATGGATGATCAGAAAAAGCTTCAGGGGGGCGAATAAAGACCCCATGGAGGTGAGCAGGTGAGTGAGACATGAGGTAATCTGGGAGAAGAGTGTTCCAGGTAGGAGGAAGAGCAGGTATAATTCATGAGACAGGATGTCTCTGGTGTGCTTGACAGCAACGCACAGGGCAGACTTATTGCTTGAACAGAGTGAGCAAGTAGAGAGAATCTGCAGAGGAGGTCAGAGGAGAAACCGGCAGCCGGATGATGCATGGCTTTGTAGACTGTTATCTTTTCCTTGGAGCAGAAAGGAAAGCCTTTGGAGGGCTTTAGGAAGTGATAGCTGCACGACCTGACCTTTATTCTGGCAGGATAACTCATACTGTTATGATGATCAGAGAGACTATTTTGGGGCTACTGCAATAAACCAGAGTAGAGATGCTGATGGCATAGACCAGAGCGTTAGCAGTGGAGGTGATGGTAGGTGGTCAGATTTTGAATAAATTTCAAAGATTTTTTTTTCCATGATGTTAACTATAGAACTTAATCCCTCAGAGTCACTCGGCTACACTAGATGTTATAAACTACCAAGTCCTCATGATATGAAAATTAACAGGATCTTTCACTTTCTGTTAGGCGAGGTATACCTATGGATTAGGACTTTTCACCTTCCACCAGGCCTGCTATGTTTTCTTTCATTCTACAGTGATTTATTTCAATAGCTTACCATGATTCAGACACATGAATAGAGTCACAGTTCAATGGTAAAAAAACTTACAAACTAAATTGTAATAGTGAAATATTATATATAAGTGATATCTAAACATTAACTGCTCAGGACCTAGGTTGTACTGGTTTCTCTCCACCGTTTAGTAAAATGCCATATCTGAAGATTTAATGCCACCTTAAGCCATGCAGAGACTTAATTGATTAGATCCCAGCAGCAACTTCACCTTGTTCCATCTTGACCATTGCCCTGCGTAGCTCCCCCAGCCCCCTTCCCTGACAGCTATTCCACTGGGGCCTCTCAAACCCAAACCACCCAATGAGGATAATTGCCTGGGAATTGCATGGAGTGAATCAGAACCCACTTTGTGAATATAATTCCAGCAAAATTTAAACCCATACTTTTAGGATCGACACCCATCTACATTAGAGAGAGGAAGCACATTGCAAATCTCTGATAAATTTGAGCTAAGGTAGTATTTGTACCACTCTGTGTTTTTGTCATAAAATAAATGGCTCTGGTTAACAAACACACACTGAAGTATGATCAGTACTCTTGGAGCATTCCTGGTATATATAAACTTCAAATATTTCTGTCTGCATTGTCGGTGTTTAATCCATGGGGATAATTCCAAAATCTCAGAATGGTAGGTGCCATGGGAAAGATTCTCTGGGTGTGTGTTTTCCAGCCAACTTCCATAAAGTTGGCTCAGGTGCAAGCAGATTCTTACATAGGATTGTAGCTTGAGCCATCTAGAACTTTCCTTCTGACTCCCAGACAAGGAAATTGATCCAGAAGGAGGGGCTATCATGGCCACAGTCACAAGGTTAATAAATGGCAATATCAGCATCTGATTCAGTGCTACTAACCTTACATTATTCTGACCCTGTCACACTGTGCTGACCATCACTCTTAACAATCCAGTGGCCACACATAAAGAGTCCCAATGAGAAAGAATTTTTCCTTGTCCTCATGATAATCTACCCACACATGAGAAAAATAACCATGTTCGTGTCCCAGATACTAACATGTGAATACCAACACTCACAGTTTCACTTTTGTATCTATGAAACACATGGGAAATCAACATAGTTAAAAATTATCAATTCATCCCCCCAGGAAATTTCTCTGTTGGAACAGGTCTTTTTCTAAGCAAGTAGCTCTAATTTTAGATTAGCTGTAAATATATTTTGACCTTATTTGTCTCCTAATAGTTTTGCTATTTTAGAAGTTTTTTGATTGTCATGAATATTTCTTCTATTGAGAAGTTTAACTAGACCAAATAGGGATATATACACACACATGCCCACCTCACACACACTCACAAGTGTATTTCAGTTACATTTTCTGTCAAGTTTTAGACTCAAAATCTCACTATTAACATATTCAAGAACCACAGTTAACTACCCCGAGTTTGCAGAAGCATTTGGGGAGCAAAAGAAACATTCCAAAATCGATTTATTAACAGAGGAAACATATAGATTTTAAAGTACTATGTCCTTATACTATTGTACTGCTAATATGTACTTTCTAAGCAGTACATATTCATCTTGCAATTTTTTAACTAAACAATTTTGAAGTTAGTGAAGAAAAGTAGTTTTATGTCTTTACACAGACAGAGAAACTGAGGATTAGAAAACAAATAGGCTTGCCCAGGGTAATAGTTTTGAGCAGAACTAAAACTAGATTCCACATTTTCTCATATTTTATTTATATTCTGGTCTGTATCAGATATGCCAATGTAGTACTCACACATAATGTGGAGTAGCATCGGCTATTCACCTGAGGATGGAGTCTACAAAAACACAGTCTATGAGACTTCCTTAGTACCCTTTGGGAAGTCTTAGAGTAGCATGTTTGGCAACCATGACCAGGCATTTGAAGGTCATTAAGTTTGTACCTACAAATGATAATAGATTCCTCTCCAAAACGTCAAAAACTTCAGCACTGACTTACTTATTTATATCCGTGGACTATTCCTCTTATGGTCTTTGCTTTCTCCAGCAGCATTTCTGTCACCCCTGCCAGTGGAAAATCTCTCCTCTAAAATCAACCGAGCTGGTAGCAATTCTACTGTATTGATTATCACATTTTTGCTCTGTTTGTGTGTTGAACCATAAGAAGGAGTTAGCAGCACGTCAGAACAGGATGGGGCAATAAATACCATCAATCATATCCTGCAAATGTCAATGCAAAGTCCTGGAGGGTTCAAATGACTGTCTCTGAGGACAATCTAAACTAGATTGAGGGATTCATATTTTTACCCATGAGGGAGTAACTGTTATAGGATTTTCTCTCCCACTCTAAACGATCAGAAAACTTGACAACATATGTGAAATGACTTTTTTCCAAATATTGGACAAACAAGCAGAATAGATTGTGACAACTGAGTAAAGAAACCAACAAAGTGTGATCTATGATCATCCAGAATTTCTATCTGGAGGAAATTTTGAGACCACTATGGAAGCTAAGGAGACAGATCAGAGCTCAGGGAGGGTAGGATGACTAGAATTTTCAGTACAGAATTTGGAGCAGAAAGAGCCACACAGAGCAAAAACTCCAGAAATTAGTATAAAGGACTCCTGGAGTCTTCGGCTGAATATTGATCTGTACATGTGTAGGATGAATTCCATAAGGTCACGTAAAAAAAACAACTTCTACAGAAATAACTATTACTTGAGAATCATAAGCTTAAATATTCCCTGGGATCTCACAACTCTAGGAATCACCTACTGCCCCACCAACTTGCATGGAAAGACCTCCATGAATTAGGGCCATTCATTCTCAAGAAGTCACACCTTTGTGGAGGGGTGAAAGTAGGTCTGGAGTAGATGCTATTCTAGACCTGCAATAAAAAAGCTTTAAAATGAACTTAAAAATTATCAAGTAAGTAGATCTGCAAATAAATTAAATGCTGGACCAAATTAAGTTCAATGCACTTTAAGGAAAACAACAAAATTCAGCACTTAGCAATGTAAAATTTAGTGTTTGGCAGTCAATCAAAACTTATCGGATATGAAAACAAGCAGGAAAAAAAGTGACCCATAACCAGGAGAAGAAAATACTCAATATGGCAAGAGATTATGGAATTAGAAGGCAAGACCTTTTAGTTATCTTGTTGAAGTTTTATAAATATGCTCAAGGAATTAAAAGAACATATAGACATAATAAAGAGAGAAATATTACTTTAAATGAAATATTTATCAGTTTGGTTTATCACCATAAGACAAATCAGTGAATTAGAAGAAATAGCAACAGATACTACCCAAACCATAGCACAAATATCGAAAAGGTTGAAAAAAATAAACAGAGCATCAGTATCCCACAGCAGAATAATATCACAGATGGCCATTGGATTCCAAGCAGGAGAAAGAAAGAAGATGAAAGAGAATAATGAGAAAATAATGATTTGGAAATCTGACATTTGATGAAAACAACAAATAGCGATACCCGAGAATCTAAACAAACTCCAAAAGGAGAAAAACAAAGAGAATCACATTAAGGAATATTGTATTCAAAGTGTTGAAAATTAGTGATGAAGAGAAAAATCTTAAAACAGCAATAGGCAAAAAGACACATCAGTTACAGAGGAACAAAACCAAGAATGACCATAAAACTACGCAAACCAGAGGACAATGCAATGGTATCTTTAAAATGCCAAAAGAAAACAAAAATCAACCTGGAGCTCCGTATGTCGTGGAAAATAAAGACTTCTTTCAGATTAGCAAAAGCTGAGGAAAGTTGCCACCAGTAGACATCCTCCATAAGAATTGCTAAGGATAATTCCTCAGACAGAAGAAAAAGACTATCAGATGGAAAACTGGAACCATACAAAAGAAAGAAGAACACAGAAATGGTAGATTTTTAAAAATATTTATTATTAATTTACTTTTTAATATATTGATAATTTTAAAGCAAAAAATGTAATATGAGGTTTGTGCCATATTTCAACTGTGCACAACTTCTGCTCAGCATTACATCAGCCCTCCTAACTAGTGCATTAAGCACATAAGAAAAACATTTGATAAGTTACCAGAACTATTAAGTGATTTTAGCAAACAATAGGATATAAAGTCAATATCTAAACCCTGAAGTGCTTCTATTATCAAGTTAAAAAAATTATTTGAAAAAAATATATTGTAATATGCATACAATTTTTATTAATTTGAATAAATTTAATTAAATATCTATAAGAACCATATAATAAAACTGTAAAACATCACTGAGAGAATATAAAGAAGATTTAAATAAATGGACAAATATATGACATTAATGGATTGGAAGACTCAATGGTGTTAAAATGTTAATAATCCCAAATTTATCCGTATTGTTATAATTCAATTAAAATCTCAGTAGGCCTTTTTATAGAAACTGACAAACTGACTTCAAAATTTTTATTGGAAACTAAAGACAAAGATAGCTAAAATCATTCTGAAAATGAAAAACAAGTTTTGCACTGCTTGACTTTAAGACTTATTCTGAAATTACAATAAATAAAAGAGTGTGGCATTCACATAAGGATAGCTACAGATTTTAGAATAGAATAGAGACATACATATACATGGCCAATTAATTTTCAGAAAGTTGTAGAAGCATTAAAATAATAAAAGTATAGTGTTTTCAACAAGCACTATTGGAACAAATGGATATATTTAGAAAAAATATCTTGATTCTTACCTGAAACCATACATATACAAAAAAAGAAAGAAAATTTGAAATGGATCAAAACAATTGCAAAAATGTGGAAACAACCCAGATGTCCATCAATACATGAGTGAATTAATAAAATGTGGTATATGTATACCATGGAGTACTATTCCGCTACGGTGGAATAGAAACAATGGTGATCTAGCACCTCTTGTATTCTCCTGGATAGAGCTGGAACACATTCTACTGAGTGAAGTATCCCACGAATGGAAAAATAAGCACCGCATGTACTCACCATCAAATTGGTTTTAACTGATCAACACCTCAGTGCACATATAAGAATAACATTTATTGGGCGTCGGGCAGGTGGGCGAGGGGAGGAGGGGATGGGTATATGTATACATAATGAGTGAAATGCACACCATCTCGAGGATGGACACATTTGAAGCTCTGACTGGGGGGAAATGGGGGTAAGGACAACATACGAAACCTAAACATCTATACCCCCATAATATGCTGAAATAAAATAAATAAATAAATAAATAAATAAATAAATAAATAAATAAATGTAAAAGCTATAATTATAAAACTTCTACGGAAAATCTTTCCAAACTTATAGTATCCAAAACTTTCGAAAACCACAAAATGTTTGGTAAATCAAACTTTATCAAAAACTTCTCCTCTTCAAAAAAATGTCATTAAGAAAATGAAAAAGGTGGTACACCACTGATATGGACTGGTATCTAGGATTAGTATCTAGAATATATACAGAACTCTTACAACTTAATAAAAAGACCAACAATCCATTAAAAACTAAAATTAAAGGATTTGAACATACTCTTTAGAGAAGTTAATACATAAATTGTCAATATGCATCAGAAAAGATTTTAAACTCCATTAGTCCTCATAGAAATGTACAATGAAAAGACAGTGAGATACCACCAGACAACCACTAGAATACCTAAATTATTATATAAAAGACTGACAATATAAAAAATTCTTAAAGATGTGGAGTAACTGGAAATCTTATACATTGCTGGTCAGAATGTAAAATATTATGTACATTTTCAAAAATAGTTTGCCAGTTTTTAATGTAGTTAAATACATGTCTAGGGCATTACCTAGCGATTCTACTTCTAGTTATTTACCTGAGAAAAATTAATACATAGGTACCCACAAAAATTATGAGCACACGTTTGCAGTGTCTTTATTCCTAGTGTCTCAAAACTGGAAACAATCCAAATCCATAAACAGGTGAGTTTGGATTCACACATTTTGCATATTCTTCCAATGAAATATTACTCAGAGTGACACATTTGAGATTCATTCGTATTGCTGCCTGTTCATTTATTCTTATTGCTAAGTAGCGGGAACCTGGCACAAAAGACTATCTGCTATAGATAATAATAGAAAAGACAAACTATTGAGACAGAAAATAGGTCCGACACGACCAGGTATTAGCAGTTTAGAAACAGGACATAAGAGACATTTGGGGGATGATGAAAATATTTCATGTAATGATTATGTTGTGGTTACATGAGTGTGGACATTTGTCAAAATTCATGGAATTTATACCTAAAACAGGTGCATTTTGTTGTATAGAAATTCGACTTTCATAAAGTTAAATGAAAAACATCTAAACTAGCTTGTGCCTACGCTGTCCCTTCTGTTTCCTCCCAAACCCCATCTTCTACTTTTCTCTTCCAAACTCTGTTCCGACCATGATGACTTATAGTTTCTCAAAACTGCCAGGCACACTCCTGCCTCGGGGTCTTTTCACTTGCCATTACCTCTGCCACAGATATGGTGTGGCTCTCTTTTTTTACTTCTTTTAGAACTTTATTCAAAGGTATCTTCCGAGTGAGCTCTTCCCTGACAACCTTATTTAAAATGTCCAGCTCCCTCCGGCACCCAAAATGTTCTAGCCTCTTTCCCCACTTTCTTTTTCGGCGTAGCCCCTATTGTCTAACATGCTGAATATTTTATTTACTTACTTACTCATCTTCCCCACCAAAATTTTAAATTCACAAGTACACACATTGTTACTATTTTGTTCACTATTGTAACCCCAGTTTCTAGAATAATGACTGATACAAGGTAGGTACTCAATGAATATTTTTGAATAAATGTATGAATGATGTTATTTTTTCCAGCTGTTTTGTTCTCTTCTATTATTGAACTATTTTTACTGCATTCACATTTTATTTTGGGACAAGCTTTTTGAACTCACATCAAAGAAAATTACAAACCTTGCACTATGGAATGTTCTAGTAACATCTCCCAAAAGCCAGTTTTAGAAATAAGGGTAAAGTGGTGGGGCGGGGTTAGGAGGGTGCCATTTTTTGGAAATTAGCTTGGAAATAATTTAATATTTTTCAATAATGTAGGAAGTCTACCTAATGAGGTTCTTATAGAAAATTTCTGTGTACAAAACATTTTCAAATAGTGAAGAATATGGCACTTTATTGTTAGCAGGAACCCTGATCACATACGTTCTGATAAGCAGGACTTGAACACACGGAGCACCCTGTTTAGACCTAAGCTTACTATTCCTCTATTTTAATTTCCAGAATCCAATCTCAGATCTTTGATATTATCAACATGATCCAGGCCTTGCAAGGTAGACGGGTGAAGAGAGAGAGAAAGAGAGAAAGAACACTTTAATGGCTCATACCCACTATTCAGTATGGTCCAATCAATAACTTGACATATAATCAATTATATTGGCATTTCTTCCCCTTGGGAAGAACATAGATAGGATGAAAATAAAGAATGTGAAGTTGAAAATTAAGAACGCTGAATGCTTCCCTGCCCTATATGACCCTGGTAACAGCAATGAAGAAAATAATTTTCCTTGTAAGTAATTTTGCAAGAAGTTACTGCAGATCCACAGTTACCCAAAAAGCTATATCCTCAAACTAGTAGTAGCCAATCAGCCTATACTCTGGAGATAGATAAAATGACCTTCATACCATCACGATGGGTAGCCATCCCTGCACGATTGTGTGTTGCTGTGGTCTGAGTTGCTGCCAACTTTATGGTCCAGCGCCACAAAGCAATTAACAGCCAGTGAATGAGCTTTCTCATCCTTTGCTAGAAAACGGGGCTGTTTATCATTGTGTCAGACTCTTAGCGGATTCAAGAAATCTAAATTTAACAGATGATTGCTTCTTCCATGGATGACTGCAGAGAATGGATCTTCAGGATACCTAGTCCCAGTCTGGTGATCGGAACCAATGAAACAAGCTGCTGAAAAGAAAGGGAATGAATGAGGCCGACTTTCGAATCCATCATGCACAAGGACTTCTTCACAACTCTTGAACTCCTGCATGATGATTTTTTCGATTGATTTCAGCATATTTTGATCACTGGTTCCAATTTAATTTGTGGTAGTAGAAAAATAGATGGAGGGGTATAGATTAGGTAGAGGGATAAATAAATGTGTACATATATAACATATATATATATATATATGTCACTATGCTATCCTATTTTTACATCATGAATACCTGTCTTTTTGTACTAATTAAAAAAAAAATATTTAAGTTATTAAGTATGAAATGTCCGATTTCTTTAAGTAGTAAGTTTGACAGTTGATATCTCTGACGTTTCACTTTGACACTTCTTTTTTGAATGATTATTGTGAACGTACATCCTCAGTCTTTCAAATGCATGGTTTGGCTTGTCATTATCTTTCCACAATTTTTTAGAGAAATTTGTGTGAAACCACAGATAAGTAAAATATTCGTGTTATTTTCCAATATGAGTTCCATCGTGGAACCGATGCAGCACAGACATTTCAAAATGAAAATGTTCTGAAATTACGTAGTACTGATGTTTGCATGACCTTGTGAATATATTAAAAATCACTGGATAACCAACTATAAAATAACAAATTGTATATAGTAGTATACAAATTGTATATAAATAGTATATAAATTGTATCTCAAATTATAAAAATAAGAATATAGTCAAGATTGAGAATAAAAAGAAATAGAAGAATTACCACTTACTGAAGATAAATGCCAAAAACTGTGCAATGTTTTACACTATTTTATTTAATTGTCATGACAACCCTAAGAAGTAGGTACTCATTATTACACTTATTTTACAGACAAGCAATATAAGGCACAGACAGCTTAAATGACTTGGCCACAGTCACTTGGGAAGCGGCTGTGGCAGAATTGAAGCCAGTTCTGTCTGACTCCAAAGTCAGCATGCTGGTCTGCAGCCAGTCAAGTAGCATCACCCTCTGCATTCCCTTGCTGTCCTGTAAATAAGACGTTAAAAAAAAAATAGAAACCAAAATAAGCAATCCTTATAAATATTTAATACCTTTTGTTTTCACAGCTCCCTTATGGCTAGAAATGGAATGTTTTGTACCTGGGACACACTGCATCAGGAGGGCGGAAAATGATTGTACATGTGCTCACAGCAGAATGGAAAGGAAAGAAGCCAGAGGTGGGGATGCTGGCCCATGCTAGGGCTGGTATCTGCAAACGGGATGCTTCCCCAGTGACTCAGACCGGCTTCACTTTGTGTGTGTTTCTCAAAATAGCAAGGTTTGCTGAGAGTCATTGACCTTCAATGTCTGGAAATGCCCAGGGAGTGTGCAAACACAAGTTTCACTAATAATCACAAAAATTTATATTTCTTGAGAATTTATTATGTGCCAGTAACGGTGTTAAGTTTCGACCATTCCATAGCCTATTCATAACAACCCTATGGAGTAAGTACTTTCATTAACCTTATTATAGGTAATAATATTAATTATAAGGCTAGTGATTATTGAGCACTTACTATGTTATTGAAAATGATCTACATATCTTACATATGTCATCTAAATAATAATTGAACATCCTATGAGGTTTAGAAGACTGAGGCTCAGGTAAAAATACGTCCAAATTTACACAGATCATAGAGGTTACAGCTGGTATTTAAAAGGCAGTTTGTATATTCACAAGGTAAATTCACCTGTATAACATGTAACCGACACCCAGATCAGGAAATTATACATAATCGACATCCCAAAAGGACTCTCATGACCTCTCCTGGTCCCTTCCTCCCCACTACCCAAAGATAACCATTGTCTTGGCCTCTATTACCATCAATTTGTTTTGCCTGTTTTTGAACTTTATATAGATGGTTACTATACAGAAAGCAAATGTTTATATCTGTCTTCTTTCCTCAGTGGTGTTGCTATTGTTTTTTTTTTATTTTTCTATGTTCTTATATTTAGCAATAGTTTGTTCATGTCATTGCTTAGTGTTCCATTGTATAAATATACCACACTTTATCCCTTGTGATGTTTATATTTTTCTTATATTGATGTTTAAAATATTTCTGCTGCTGTAAATATCCCTTTATGGGTCTTTTAGGAGTGCACAAATGTATGCATTTCAGTTGGTTATTCCTAGGAATGAAATTGCCAGGTCACAGGCTGTGTGTGTGTGTGTCTGTGTGTGTGTGTGTGTGTGTGTGTGTGTGTGTGTGTGTATGAGCAGCTTTAACAAATACTATTTAACAGTTTTCAAAGTACTTAAAACAATGTTCAAAGTACTTAAAACAACTCTCATCAGCAACAGGCAAGTTATGATATCTCTTCATCTTTGCTTATATTTGGTATTTTATATTATTTTTATAATAGCTATACTGGTGTCTGTATGGTGACATCACTTTGTGCTTTGGATATGTGTTTCCCTAATAACTAATGAGGGTGAACACATTCTTCTTTTGAAATGAAACCAATTTCCCCCTTTATTTAATAATCTCTCTATATTTTTTTTCTTGACACATAAGAAATTTTTATGCATTTGTTTGTATATTTAATATTGTGCATTATGCATTTTTATACATGCAGGTTATATTTCAATTAAAAATAATTCAGAGAAGGAAACAGTCCAATTCCAGGAATTACATACTTAGTCACTAAGTTCACATTTGTAGAGTGCTTTGCATTTTATGTGCATACATATATATTTTTTTCTTTCTCTGTTCTGCTTAATATCCCCCCAAAATATTTGAAAAATAGGATGCATCATCATTTTTATTTTGGAGAGTTAAAAAAAGCTTAATGAGGTTAGTTATCAGAGAGTAAAGTAGTGGCATTAGTCTTAGCAACCATATACTCTAACTTCTGTACTTATGTCCATTTTAAATTATGTAATCTCTTTAATTGTTCCTGTGAATTCCTGTATGATCACCTTTCTGAAGTTTCTCCCTTGCTATTTAAATTTGATCAAGACTTACCTTATACTCCACTGTCTCTAAAAAGTATTTTCTGATGTCTCCATTCTCATCCAGAATTCTGTAACATTTGGTCATATCACTGTTTCAGCTTAAATTCTTGGATAGTTTTTATGCATGAACACTCTACCTCCCCAACTAGACCTTGAGGACAGAGGTCATGTCTTACATTGATTTGTTTCCTTTATAGCTGTTGATCAAACAGCATTTATCACCACATGTAACCAAACAAGAGAACAGAGTATGGCCATCCTTGTCTGCTGAAGCCATCATCCTTCTGGTCTGGATTCACTGGCTCTAAATTATCTCAAATGCTTACTCTTTGGGCGTAGTTGAAAGAAAATGGTAAAAAAGCCCACCGGATGTGATATGTGAAGTTTGTGGTCTCATTAATTCTGGTTAGTAATCATTGTGTGATCTTGGATAGATCACTCATCCTGTTTATTTCTCTTCCCTCATCTGCAAAGTGGACAAAGTAATACTTATCTACTTACACCTCAAGGTTAAGTGGGGGTCCAATGAGGTAGCGTATACCAAACTCTGGCAAACTAGCCAGCAGTGAAAGATAAAAAAAATTATTCTTTCCCCTAGAAAGTACTTATTGTAAGCTGGCTCCCTACTAGGTGACGGAAACACTCAAGGATCGAAATTTCCTTGTTGAATATGGTCCTTAATGCTGAAATGTCAGATCTTATGACTGTCCCAGGACGGTATTTGAGTGGCCTCTCTGGTTGTGCTCTAATCATATTCTATGGAGTTCAGCTGACTTCTGACTAGTGAAAACTGTAGCTGGGAGAAGCGGGAGGGAAGTGTAGGTAGAAAGAGTTCCTGGAGGCAAATTAAAGAATGATAGAATGTGGGAAGTAGAGATATTTAAGTTGGTAGAAAAAAATTAAAGAAATATCAGGATGAAAAAGTGCCATATAAAACATCTAGTTGAGGCCCCTAATAGTTGCTTATTTGGCCCCTTAAACAATTTCTCCAGAAGAGCATTTATAAATAACTTCCATTTTGTTTTTGTAAGCAAAATTCTGACTTCATTTTGGACTCTGGCTATACTGTGTTTTCCTGGCTATTCCCCAAGGTGCCTCTTTGGCTTTTGTTCCCAGCAGCCAGTTCCTCATAAATCAGAAGGAGGTTCTGACCTTCCCAATAGGACCTAGAACTGTGGCTTCCACTCTCCAATCTGTTACTTTGGATACAGGACCAGAGCGAGGAAAGACAATCAAATCCCTGTTATTTGTAAAAACATCGCCCGCTTTTGTTAATGTTTGCAAGCTGGGGGCAGTTAGGGCTGCTGCTCAGAGACAATGGTCTGACGTTGCTGAGGCAAACGGAGAGGGTGCACTACAAGACAGGATGCCACTGACAAGCCTCTCTCGCTGGCTTATGCTGGAGTCCAGAAGGAATCAAAGGAATCAAAGGTCTTGGCAACAGCCATCTCCCTGATCCTAAACCACTGCGTTCATTGTTCCCTGTGCCAAGCTGAGTGCCAGCTGGAAATGCCCCAATTACTGTAGTTGATCAAATACAAAGAACTTTTAGGCTAGAGTTCTGTTTTTTTCTTTTCCCAGACTGCTGCGAAGTCAGCTGTGCTGCCTATACAAATGTGACCTAGAGCCCTTTATGCACCAGATGTGAACAGATGTGCACTTAGCACGACTTCTTTATGCCAGTCACCAGTTAGCAGAGCAGCTGATTAGAAGAGATAAGACAGAAAGAGAAGAAAATGCTACTGTATAACTGGCTAACACAGCAATATAGACTTGCGAGCTAAGCAAAGATTGAGGATCCGGGTAAAATGGGACGAGACTTGAAAAAGCAAGGTCAAGAGAAAACAAACAGAACATAAAACAGGATTGGAGAAGACTGGCAAATTTTTCTTTTCTCAAACTTTATGGTCCTAAGAAGACGCTGGTAAACTCAAACTTTACAAAATTCAGTAATATGCATATGCACATACACACACATAGGATTATTTATTGAAAGGCATTAGATACATTAGACGATCTCAGCATGCTAAGAAACCCTGGGTTAATTTTCATCAAGAAACACAAAGCATCAGCAAAACAACCATCTATTTGAATTTACAGTTCATTCAACAAATACTGGGGGCTTTGCTAATAAAGGAGTAATAATGAACAGTGGAGGTAATAAAAAAATGGCAAGGAAAGAGAGATCTTTTCTTAAAGGAGTTCTCAATATCATCAGGGAAAACGATATATTCATAAATTGATTCAAGTCTAAGCATGTGCCAGGAAGATATGAAGAAGTTTGAGACTGATTTTTTGGTGGTGAGCACAGGCGAGCAGCAGAGGCTCTCAAGGGCGGGTAATTTTGTCCTCTGGGGGACATTTGACATTGTGTGGAGGGATTGTTGGCTATCACAACTGATCAGAGGGCAGTGCGTAGAGAGCAGACGCCATGGATGTTGCTAAACATCTAGCACAGGGTGTCCACCGACAGCAAAGAATCATCAGGCCCAGAACATGAACAATGCCACAGCTGAGAAACCTTGCTTCAGATTAGGATAGAGAGAGGGCGTTTCTGGCAGAGGAAATTGCTTCCATGAAGAACCAACACTATTTGAGAACAGCAAACACATCACTAAAGCTGGACTGTGGGCTTCTAGCAGTTTAGGGCACTAAAGCAGGTGATGGCTCATTTACAGAGGGCTGCCAGTGGTCCATGGGGGAGCTGAGGCTTCAGCTTTGGTTAGGCCAAAGAGAGTCATAGAAGGAGGCGTAACTCCAAAATAATGTGGTTTGACTGCCAGTTCAGAAAGAGCTCTCTGTGAGACGTAGCGGAGAGAACAGAGATGGGAAGACAAAAGCGTAGGACAAGGTGACATGAGGCTTTGCACTGAGGCAGTGAGGTAGGGATCAAGAGTTGTAGGAGGTAAGCAGAAGATGCTTGATAGTGATTAGACTGTGGGGGGTGTGGGTCCTACCAGAGGGAGGATTCAAGGAGGATGCCAGAATTCACAGGTTCTGGGTACCCTGGGACAGAAGGAGGAGTAAACCAACCTTCAGTAATCACCTACTCTATGCCTGGTGTTATGTTATTGAACCGCCACAACAACACTATAAACTGGCTGATAGAGTCCTTTGCTTTTTGCTTTTTTTTTTTCTAACAGGTATGGCAAACAGAATGACCAGACACCTGGGTTTTCCCAGAACTAAGAGGTTCCAGTGCTAAAATGAGGAAAGTCCTAGGCAAATGGGAAGGAGTTGATCACTTTAGCTCCTGAGATCAAAGTGCTTTGGTAACTTGGCCAAAGTGACGTGATTCGAAAGGTGTGTAGCTGAGATTCATCCTCTCTCACTCCAGAGCCCACACTTTCCTCCTCATACTACTCTGACTCTCAAGGGAGAGATCATGGCATTGCACAGACAGGCAGCACAGAGGAGGAACACATTCCATTTGGATTGGGGAGGAGGTGGGGATAAATGTTCTGTTTTGGAAAACTGACATTCAAATTTTTAAAAATAGAGGCTATCATTATGAATTTTTTTTAAGTCTTTTCCTCTTGTATCCTCAATGTTCACCAGGCCCTCCTTCCTTGTTTTGTTTAAAGGCTCAATACACAGTGGTTATTTTTGTGACTGGGTAATTACCTATATTTTAAGCTTAGAATCCAGACTCAGAGTAAAGGTGTGACATGCACCTAATGAATAAATATCTTCGTGGATAATGTGATTCCCGTGTGTCAGATTGCCATCCTCATTTTCTCTAAGAAGCAATGACAGATCAGGGATGGATCAGGGTCACACTGCAACTGCTGGTCAGATATAGGATGAGGTTGGGACCCTCAGATGAGGTGTCTTGAAGGCAATTCAGTGGAGGATTGACCAATATACTCCCTTCACTTCCCTTGCCCTGAGTCACTACTCATTTTCTTATCAGGTCAGAGAAAATGTGGCCCCTTGCCAGTGGTATCAGCACCATCTGCAAACCTACAAGAAATTCGGATTCATGGCCCCACTCCAGACCTGTGGAATTTGCAACTTTAGGATAGATCCCAGGAATTTGTCTTTTTAGAAGTTTTCTAAATGATTCTCATCATCACTAAAGATTTTAAGCTCTGTGGAACAAGATATGAACTGGAGAATATTGTGTAGATACTTATATTTTTCATGATCTCTGTCTCAACTACTCAACTCAGTCATGGTAGCATAAAAACAGCCATAAACAATGCATAAAAGAATGATTATGGTTGTGGTACAATAACACTTTATTAATGAACACTGAAATTTGAATTTCATATAATTTTCAAGTATGAAATATTATCTTTTTGATTTATTTATATCAAAATGCAAAAATGTCAAAACCATTGTTGAATCTAATGGCACACAAAAATGGGATGGGCAGGATTTGGCCTAGATTATAGTTTAAGGATTCCTACTTTAGAGACTCTAGATTGGGTGGGTAAGATAACAGATCTTTGTTTCTTAGAAATATATGTAGAAATATTTACTGAATAAATGATATAATGTCAAGAATGCAATTTGTGTCAAGATTTGCTTCAAAATCAGATGGAGAGTGGGAAGGATAGATGATAAATGTTGACCATGGCTTGATAATTTTGAAAGATGCATGTTGGGCACAGGGGGTTAGGACTTTTTTTCTATGCTTTTATACATTTATATTTGTTCATAATAAAAAAGTTTTATCCAAAATTGATGATTAAGACAAATGAAGATTTGTTGATATGAAACTACATACATGCTAAATTGTTTACCAATATAAAACAGGCTACAGAATAATATGTAGAAGATGGTTTAATTATATGTCTCCAATTGGTTCCGTGAGCTGATGAGAAGAATGTATATCCAATAGTTTTTGGGTAGACTGTTCTGTAAATATCAATTAGGCCCATTTGTTCTAGTGTCCTATTTAAGTTCATTGTTTATTTGTTTATTTTCTGCTTGGAAGATTTGTCCCATACTACCAACAGGGTTTTGAAATCCCTGGCCATTATGATGCTGCTGTTTATCATTTTGTTTCAATGACGTTGGATTTGCTTTATGAATCTGGGTGCACCTATGTTAAGTGCATAAATATTTGGAATTGCTAAGTCTTCTTGTTGAGTTGTTCCCTTCACCATTAGATAATCTTTATTTATTTTTGTTGATTTGAAGTCTATGTTATCTGATATAAGAACAGCTACACCAGCTTTCTTTTGGTTTCCATTTGCATGGAATACTGTTTTCCATTCCTTCATTTTGAGTCTGAATGAGTACATGTGGGTTAGATGTGTTTCCTGGAGATAGAAGATACTTGGTTTTTATTTTTTAATTCAGTCAGACAGCAAATGTCTCTTGAGTGGGGAGTTCAAGCCATTCACATTTATTGAAAGAATTGATAAGTAAGGTGGATTTCTGTTCATCTTGTTGAGTAGAACTTTATTACTTCATTTTACATCTTCAGCCATTATGGTTCTGGGTTCTGATCTCTAGATTTTGGGAGGTTTTACACTGCTGGGTATCTATTGTGCTGATCCATGTATAATGTAGCTCTGAGTAGTTGTGCAGGGTAGGTCTGGTCTTGACAAATTCCCTCAGTGTTTGCTTATCTGAGAAAGTCTTTATTTCTTCCTCATACAGGAAACTTTGTTTTGCCGGATACAAAATTCTAGACTGGGCATTATTCTGTTTGAGAAGACTGTGAGTGTGGCCCCAATCCCTTCTTGCTTGTAAGGTCTCCATTGAGAAGTCTGCAGTTAGTGCGATGAGTTTTCCTTTGTAAGTTATCTGCTGCTTTCACATTTTGGCTCTTAGGAGTGCCTCTTTTATGTTTACTTTGGCAGTCTGATGACTGTGTGTTGTCATTATTTCCTCCTCATGATGAATCTCCCAGGAGTCATTGAGCTTCTTGTACCTGGATATCTAGATTCTAGCAAGACCTGGGAAATTTTCCTCAATTATTTCCTCAAATAGTTTTCCCTACTCTTATGTATTTTCTTATTGGCCCCCAGGGATGCCTAGGATTCTTATGTTAAGCCACTTTACATAATCCCATATTTCTTGTAGGCTTCGTTCATTCCTCTTATTTGTCTGTTCTTTCTCTTTAACTGACTTTTTAACACAAAGGTGATGTCTTCAAGTTCTGAGATTCTTTCTTCTGCCTGATCAAGCCTATTCTTAAGGCTTTCCACTGTGTTTTGTATTTCCTTGAATGAATTTTCCATTTATAGAAGTTCTGTTTGATTTTTTTTTTTTAATAATTCCATTTCTTTAGTGATCTTTTCATGTATTTCCTGCATTGTTTTTGTGGTTTCGTTGTTCTGGGTTTCTATTTTCTCTTGTATTTCATTGAGCTCCCTTACAATCCACATTAAAAATTCTTTATCATTTCAATCTTTTCATTTTCATTGGTATCCATTGGTAAGGAGTTATTATTTCCTTTTGTGGGTATCCTTTTGCTCTTATTTTTCATATTTCTGGAGATCTTTCCCTGATTCCTTCTCATCTGGCCTCTTGCTCAGGACCCCAGGCCTCTTGCTAGCCCTGGCTTATGGGGTTGTCTCCAGGTCCCCAAGGATTGACCCCTGAGCATGCCAAGGGCAGGGGTTCTCATCCTGAGTTGCCTATGGAGTGTTCTAGCAGGCTTGATGAAACTCTCAAGTTATCCTTGGCCTGCTGTCTTCGCTTCTCCCCAAAAGTGTATAGTGAGTTAGCTCTCCTAGCTTAATCTCTGAGATGGTGGGTGGTACATGGGGGTGCAAATTAGCTGCTCACTGTTTGCTTGAGTTATGGGGTGCTATGCTTAGCTATGGGGTTGTTTTCTCTGTTGTTGACTGAAGTTTACACAAAAGAGCTGGCTGCTGAAACAGTCCTTTGTGCCTGTGGTAAGCTCTGATGCCTCACGTGAGGCATATAAATACCCCAGGTTTTAGGAGCAACCCTCTGCCTCCCAGGGAGTTCCTTGATCTCTACTCCCTCTGAGGTGGGGGAGGAGCAAGATAAATCATTCCTGGATTGCAAGATTCTGAGAGGCTTTGCAAAGCCTCAGCGGGGCTCAGAGTTTGCTTATCCAGCTGCTACTGGGAGCCACTGGTATTAAACTCAGGGTAATCTCTCTGAGCTGGGAAGGCTATTTCTGAGGGAAGGGCCTAATCACTTGAGTGCCCAGGCCCTGGACCAGGCTCTTTCCACCCTTTTCCACTAGCACAGTTTCTCTGAGTGCCCTCTCTATTCACTCCCTGAAACTCCATAGCACTCTTCAATTAGAACGGTCCGTGTTGGTTCCTTCACTACCCAAGACTGGATGTGGAACTATCCCTCAGTCTGTGCGTCTCACCCACTCATGTGTGTCTCTGCAGGGTGCTGGCAGGTAGTGGGTTCTCCAATTGTGGATACTAGTTTCACCACAAGACCCCAAGGGGAGAGAGGTAGGCCTCTCTGTCTACAGGGGCCTCTGCCGGGGGTATGTTTCTGCTGGGGAGAAATAGTCACTTCAGAGTTCCTTGGCTCAAGCTGAACTCCCTATTTAAATGAGTTGGGGGAATAGCTGCTGCTCCCATCCCTTACCCTTTCACTGGGCTCCCCGAGCCTCTATAGGTTTGGTCCATGCCACTGTCTTCTCCTATCTTCCTCTCTACCAGCTTTGCTGTTTTTTCTCAGTTGGGTCCCTGGACATCTCTGCTGTATCTCCATGTGATCCTACCTGGGCCTCAACTGCCCTCCACTTTCCTCAGTCCAATATACTACCTTCTAGCTGGGACAATCCAACAGGCAATGTCTCTAGTCAGCCACCTTGGCTGCTCCTATTTACTTTAATAACTAGACAAGTTAATCAGTATTGGCATATTGAGCTTGCTTGTTTTGGACTGAGGATCATTTGAGCACTATTTACAGCAGAGCTGAAGGTGTAGCTGCCTAGTTGAGTTAGTTCTCCCGTCCTCAATCTAAACACAGATGAGTGGAATCTCTTGAACAGAGGTACACATTTCACTTAATAGTAGGAAATGAAGTATCAAGTAAATGGTTATCATGGTCATCAAATATTAAAGAAAAGGAAAATGAGATATTATAATGACCAATCTTCCCATTTTTCAGATGGTGGAAATGAAAGTCAATGAAGTACACTGATAGTTTCATGACTTTCAGTTCATTCATTCAGCAAATAGGTACTGTCCCTCTGTGCCTGACTCCCTACCAGAAAGTGGAGCTAGGGCAATGATCTTTCCATGTCATCATGTGATCTGTATGCCTATCAATAGACTTTTCCCTTAAGGTACCTTTGGATATGAAGGAGACACATGGCTGGCTGCCTAAATGCAAGCTGCATTGTCACAGAACAGGAGGATTGGGTGAGGAAAAATGGTGCCCAAGAAATCACACTTGGCTGAAGCCACATTAACTTCTGCAGTCAAACAAGTAAATTACTTCCTGACTGGCTTTGGGATTCCTGTAATCTATCCCTATTTCTTTTTCTAATAATGATACAGGAAAATTACCTTAGCAACCCACTTTCTACTTTCTTGTTTTTCTAGTGAGTGGATTAGACCTGTCAATGGTTCATAACTTTGTTAGGTCACAAAAACAATTTGAGATTTAATGAAAGCTCTGAACTCTCTCGCCAGGAAGGAAAATTGTACAATACAAACACATACACACACATTGATGCAGACACACAAATACATGGTTTTGCAGCATTCATTGAGTCACTGCTTTCTAACCTAGGGGACGTGATTTCCAAATTAAGAACTGCTGGTCTCAGGGGTCCCCATGACACTTCTACCATGATTCTACCAATTTGGCTTTGCTCAAAACATTCTTTCCAGCTGGATCTTTCAGACCTAGGGTGTGATTAAGAACTTCTCCAACTTGCTGCTCTGTCTGCCACAGTTTAAGATTACAAAGAAAGGTGCTTGGCAAGAAGATGCACATTCAGCTCTGGTGGTCTAGGGGTGATAGGGAGAGGAGAAAGAAATGAGGATTCCAGTCATAGTACAATGTATGTCTCCTGCCTGCCTTGCTGGGTTTCACTTATTGAATTAGGACAAATTGGAACTTTCATAAACTGTGATATAAATCATTATCTCGAGTTAGCAGATGCAGTCGCACCAGGGTAGAGCACTGTTAATAACTCTGCTGGATTAGGAGTGATTGGAACAATTTGAAACTTGTTTCTCTCAGCTTGATCAGCCTCATTGTAACCACGGCAATTATCCCATTTTACTTTCAATGGCTCAGCACAGACATGTTGCTGCTTTATATCCATCCTTCTTAATGAAGCCTTCTCAGACTTTTGTTCATTTTCCAAAGACCTATCCTATGAAAACAATAAATAACTCCATCCCTTGGGGTACAGGTGGATGTTTGCAAGGCTGAGATCTCCAACGGGCTAGACAAACACTACTCATATGTTGGTTCTGTCATGGGTTTATTTATTCATTTCATCCTTTCATATCTGAGTAGCTACTATGTGCCAAAAAATTAATGTGTTAGGCCCTGGGACATATAGAA
This sequence comes from Avahi laniger, assembly GCA_963575035.1. Classification (NCBI taxonomy): domain Eukaryota; kingdom Metazoa; phylum Chordata; class Mammalia; order Primates; family Indriidae; genus Avahi; species Avahi laniger. The sequence continues at coordinate 33,728 of CAUYSK010035622.1, forward strand.
TTGGATTAAATTGTATAGTGCTGCACCTGTGTCATTGCTATCTTTCTTAATGGAGTGTACATTTTTTGAAAGCAGAAATCATTTTTTAATAATAATAATAATGGCTAAAATGTATTGGTTCTCTACAATGGTCCATGAGGTATGCTAACCTAACCAATTCATATCCAGGAAACTCATGGCAAGCGATGTCATAGAGTAGCTAAGGAATTTATATCAGAGAGCTGGGTCTTTAGATGGAACTGATTAGAAAAGACTTCCTGGAGGCAGAGGCATATGAGCAGAACTTTAAATCATAGAGTAGATTGAACTTAGTAAGTGAAGAATGAGAAAGAAAGTATATTTCATACAGAAGAAAGGGCATGATTCAAAGACATTCTTCATTTGTTGAAAATCCAGATGAAATATTAGGTGGCACAGATAAGGTTAAAAAAAAATGCCCAGTAAAGATCCCCTTTAAAGCCCTATAAGTTTGGGCTAGTTGCCAATGAAAAATAAACATGTATTCAACATTTAGCATATTGGGGACCCTCAAATTACATGAGGTCCAAGACCTCGACTTTTATTAATGTTCAATACAGCAAAGATTTTGCTCAGTGTTTTGGTGAATACAAAGGTAGATAAGACTTAATGTCTTAATGGGTTGTATATTCAATTGAGGAGATGAAACTGGCTTCATGTCCAAAATTTATATCAAAATATAAACAAGAAGGTTAATAAGGAATAGATAATGTCAGTGGAGCACGTTTTCTTTCTACCCCTCACTCCTACACTTCTAGTTAATTCTAAGTGAAGGCCATTTCCACAGAGACACAGAGAAGCCATTCCCATATATGTCCCTTCTAAATCAAGCACACCAAATTTTGATTTAATGTCAGTGCCATTTAAAATACCTTTTACAACCCATAATATCTTTTTGTAGGAATATTTTATTTTAGAAACCATTTGATATATATGACATTCACATACAGACTTTCCCAGGAAAGAAATAAAATTTCCCTAATAAGTTGATGCCTTTGTAGGATCCTGCTATATTCCATTCCTCTCTCTCTTTCTCAATCTCACCCTGAGGTAAGCACTTCTTTGAAATTGGTTTCTATTACTCTTTGCCTATACCTACAAAAGCCATAGAAATGTATGACTATAGTGACTTAACAGCACACTTCTGTCCACTCATATAAATTTTTGAGGTGTAGCCATGTTGATAGGCTTAACATTAGTTCATTTTTACTATTATATGGTATTCCACACGGGAAAAGCTGGTTGTCTGTGTAATATTTTGTATATTTGCTTCTCCCGCAACAGCCAGAGGTCTGTGATGGTCTCAAGGTAGGCTGTCCTCATCTCTGTATTCACAGTGCCCTACACAGAACCTGGCACAGAGTAGCAGTTCAGTGCCCAGGTGCTGAATGAGTTAACATCCCTGCAAGAGAACAAGAAGTTCATTCTACATGGGAATTGTGGGAGAACAGAGGCATTCATGGTTCAACTTTCACAGTATTTTTTGTCTTTTGAGAGTTGGATATAGGATTTTAAACAAACCCATGAAGGTAGGAAATTAAGAGCATATATGGGGATATAATGGTCCAGCAGTGACATATGTAAGAAAAATAAATGAAAAATAGAGTTGGATAGAATTTATGGGACTGGTGTGATGAAAGCTTGGGAATGATACATAAAGGAGACCTGCGGTTTTCCTACCAGTTTGCTTTGGTAATGCGTGGTGGTTCTACTCCATATCAACTGGCTATCAGATAGAGGGAGCAGAGGCCACTTAGACATTTGCCAATAGTGAGGAATGTCTAAACATCACAGTATAATGGCAACTTCCGATGATAAATCTATAAATTCAAAATCTCCTAGTACTTGCATCTCTGCTACTGACTAACTCCCCCTCACCGCCTGCCCCCCACATTTCCCATATGTTCACTGTCAGGATTTGGTCATTGACTACTGATACCCTCTAAGGCAACCTTTTCCAACATCTCTGACTTTTAGAAAATTTATTTTTAATAATAGGTTGAGTAATAACAACAATAACAACAATGACCACTTTTAAGATGCATGCCATGTGCCAGGAACTAAGCTGTGCATTTTCTGTGAATTAGCATGTTGGATCCTCACAGCATCCCTATGAAGACACAGAATAGAGTCCAAATAAATATTGAATTATAATAATATCAGTATTGTTCCTGTTTTACAAAGGAGGAAATATAAGTACAGAAAAACCAACATTTGCGTATAACCGTACAGTTAATACGAGGCAGAGTTCTGGTCCAAATCTTGTCCTGAACACCATGACATACAAGCCCCCCAAAGAGAGGATGCCTACTTATAACTGCCTACTGTTGATCACACTTCTAGACACCATTACAACCCTAATTTTTCTTTCTCATGTCAACAATTGACATATTTGAAGATAGTTAACTTTGACCTTACAGTGCATCCTGTTCCTACTTATCCCATCATTCTTTGTTCATTCAAAGATTTCTCTTTAGACATAGTTTCCTTTACCCATATTATCTTTGTGTGGGATTCAGAATGAAATAGGTCAGAATTGAATTGAGTCAGGGTTAATTAGGAGCTGAAACACTCCAACAAGAGTGGTCTATTTGACACCTCAGATCCTGGTACCATATTTTACCTACCGCTGTTGTAGTATTCCTACAAAGACCCTTTCTATTCTGAGTTTCTGTCCCAAAGTAATTACTGGTTGGCTCTGCCTGCTTGAGGTAGGATGTCTACCTTTCTGAAAGTTGTGCCATTAAAGCCAGTCACAGGAAATTGCCATAGCAGTCACTGAGTCCTGAGGGGCTTAGAGGATGTGATTAGGGGTCATTATGTCTAAGGTCATGGGCTAAGATCACATTCACATACAGGTTGCCATGGAAACAGAACTGAAATGACCTACCTCTTTACCCCCACCTGGATCTCTCCCTGAGAAGTTGATTGAAGAGGAGGCTTTGGATGGTGCTCCAAAGAGTAAGGACCCATTAAATGACCTTTTACTTGGCAGCCAGTGCCCCTGAGTGAAGACTGTATACCACGAACAGAGGAAGAATGATTGATAACAGTGGGAAATCTCACAGCATTGTGGGATAGAGTGCTGATTACTCGGTAAATTAGAGTAAAATAGACAGCAATTCAAAAAATGTCAATGTTCAATTTATTGAAATGTCTACATTCATTAGAAGAATTATACCCAAATTAAATTATATGTGTTGAAGAAGTATTGAAGAAGAGATTTGATATTTAGCAAGGGAAAATGAAATGTTGTACATTAGTTTCATTTGTTTTCTTATCCAATGAACTTTGAATGGCTTTTAGTGAATCAAACGAAAGTAAGTTTTGCAGCCAGAGGAACTTTAGGTAAAATCTAGCTTCGGTAATCTCCAATCTTATGACCACGTCTTCTAACCTTTGGGGAGCTGAGTTTATTTATCAGCAAAATGGGAATAACTGTATAAATAACTATTAAAATGGGCGTAACACAAAATTAAAGATGCTTTTAGTAAACATTAATGACAGTTGTTTTTTTTTTTTTTAATAATAAGTGGGTAACTAGATTATCTCCCATCACCCTGTCGGGTCTGCTCCACTTATTAGCTGTGAGACCTGGGGCAAGTCACCTAGTCTTTTCTGATCTCTTGTCTCATCTGGTAGATGTGGAAAATATACCTGAGGGAGACTGTTGTGCTTACATGACAAATTACTCATGAAGACGATATCACAGTGCATAGAACATGGTAGCCACACAAACAAAGAGAACGATAGCTATTATTTAAATTTTACAGATGGGGAAACTGAGATACAGATAAATTAGACTAACTCTCACAGTCAATAGTAAGTAATTGGCAGAACTTCATTCTGGCTATGGGATTAAACAAACAAAAAACCATAAATAAGTAAATTACATAGCATATTAGAAAGTGCAAAGTGATTTGGAAAAGAAGAAATTAAAATGAGCACCAAGACAGGGAATTGGGGATGCTGAATGGGTGGGGAGAGGTAATTCATTTTGAATGAGGTGGTCAGAGTAGGCCTCACTGAGGTGACATTTGGGCAAAACTTTGAACGAGGTGAGAGAGGGAGGCATGTGCCTATCTGGTGTCAGACAGTGCCAGACAGAGGGAAGAGCCACAGGCCTTAAAGCTCAGGATAGCAAAGGTCCCCGTGTGTCCAGAACAGTATTAGAAGGAGGTAAAGGAGCTGAAGAAACCAAAGGGGTGACGATCTTATGCATTTATTAGCATAGAAAGAAAGAAAGAAAGAAAGAAAGAAAGAAAGAAAAGAAAAGAAAAGAAAAGAAAAGAAAAGAAAAGAAAAGAAAAGAAAAGAAAAGAAAAGAAAAGAAAAGAAAGGAAAAGAAAACAGAGGCATATCAAACTGTCAGAATTTGTATGGCTTATTAGCCCCTATAAGGACAGTTGCTTTTGCTGAGTGAAATGGGTAGCTATGGCAGGGTTTTAAATAGAAGAATGATATGACCTTATATCCAAAAAGGAAGTAGCTTTAAAGTATAAAAGCAGACTACAGATATTGGAAAGCATGCACAAACTCAAGGAAAAGAGAACCCTCGATCTCTTCTTTTAAAAAGCTCCTATATTATTGCACACAGCTGCATGTGAAGCCACAATTTTTTTATTTTTTTATTTCAGCATATTATGGGGGTACAAATGTTCAGGTTACATAGATTGCCCTTGCCCCATCCGAGTCAGAGCTTCAAGTGTGTCCATCCCCCAGACAATGCACACCACACCCAGTAGGTGTGACTAACTATACCCATCCCTTCCTCCTCCATCCCACCGGCCCGACACTCGATGAACATTACTAATATATATACACATAAATGCTGATCAGTTAATACCAATTTGATGGTGAGTACATGTGGTGCTTGTTTTTCCATTCTTGTGATACTTCACTTAGTAGAATGGGCTCCAGCTCTACCCAGGATAATACAAGAGGTGCTAGATCACCATTGTTTTTTGTGGCTGTGTAGTAAGTATTCTGTGATATATATATACCACATTTTATTAATCCACTAATGTATTGATGGGCATTTTGGTTCCTTCCACATCTTTGCAATTGTGAGTTGTGGTGCTATAAACATTTTAGTGCAGACGTCTTTTTTTTCCTTTGGGTAGATGTACAGTAATGGGATTGCTCAATAAAATAGAGGAAAATCAGCAAGAAAAAAATCAAACAATCCCATCAAAAAGTGGACAAAGGACATGAACAGAAACTTTTCAAAAGGTAGACTAAAGGCCACGAACACATGAAAAAATGCTCAACATCTCTAATCATCAGGGAAATGCAAATCAAAACCACAATGAGATATCATTTACCTCCAGTGAGAATGGCCTTTATCAAAAAGTCCCAAAATAATAAATGTTGGTGTGGATGCAGAGAGATAGGAACACTCATACACTGCTGGTGGGACTGCAAACCAGTGCAGCCTCTGTGGAAAGTAATATGTACCTCAAAGAGCTACAAGCAGAACTACCGTGTGAATCTGCAATTATTTCAAAATTAAAAAAAATAGGAAAACACAAATAAGCAAAAAACTGATACCCAGTTATCCCTTCTGGGACAGGACCTCACAAGTAGGAGAAACTACTAGGGTGGAATCACAATTTAACCGAAGACAAAGGAAAGAAGAAAGTCTAGAACTGTGCTCTCCAGTACTGCAGCCACTAACCACATGTGGCTACTGAACACTTGAAATTTGTCCAGTGGAACTAAAAGGGCTCTAAGTGTAAAATACACAGCAGATGTTAAAGACTTCATAGGCAAAAAAAAAGAGTGTAAAATTTCAATAATTTTGTATTGATTGCACATAGAAATGATAATATTTTGAATATATGGGGTTAAATAAAATACATTACTAAAAATTTAAAAACAGAAAGCTTCTGGCACATGAAATCAGGTAAACAACATTACAAATGATGACAAAGTAATTGGAAACAAGGCAGCCATGGGAACAGGATCAAGGGTGAACACGGATTCCAATTCACTGCACAATTAAAATGAAACAACGGTGAGAACTGTGGTTTCAGACCAGAATATGTAAATGTTTTAAACCTTACTAATAATAGCATATGAGAGAGGAAGACTGGAGAGAGAGAAAAAGCGAGAGAGGATATGAGAGCACTAGGTTCCTCACAGTGGGAGTCAACAGAAAAGTCTGAAATGGAAACATTTAGTGCTTTTTTTTTTTTTAAGATCTTATTACCTCTTTTCCTTAACTCTAGAGATACTTTAGAAGCTAATATTTCCTTGTGGTGGAAAATATTTATTTAGTACTCATCATTTCTTTTATGTTTACTTTGATATATTTTTCTCATTGCTAAATTCCAGTAAAACTAAAGTTAAACCATTTATTTCAAAATAACCCTACAGGACACATGGGGAGTGAAATAAGCCAGGCACAAAAGACAAATACTGCATGATCTCACTTTTACGTGGAACCTGAAACGGTGGAATTTGTAGAAGCAGGGAGTCGAATGGCGGTTAGCAGGCGCCGGGGGCTGAGAGGGTTGGGAAGATGTTGGTCAAAGGATACGACATTTCACTTAGTGGGTTTCGGGGGTTTGTGATTCTTGGTGACTACGGCTATCAATAATACATTGTGTACTTGAAGATTTCTGGAATAGTGAATTTTGAGTGTCCTCACAATAAAAATATGATAGGTACGTGGGGTGATGCATGTGCTAATTAGCTTGATGTGAGCATTCCAGGATGTACATGTATATGTCAGGACATCATGTTGTATACCATAAGTATACATTTTTTAAACTAATAAATAAAATAACACCTTAGTAATATATACACTTCTGTATTTCTCAGAGAGATGTCGCATCAATAGACACCAAATATTAATGACAGTTATTGCTGGGTGATGGGATTTTAGGAAATCTTTTACTTTTTTTTAGGAGAAGGACTCTCACTATGTTGCCTAGGCTAGACTTGAACTCCTGGCTTCGAGCAATCCGCCTGCCTTGGCCTCTCGAGTAGCTGGGACTACAGGCATGCACCACCATGCCCGACTTTTTACTTTACACAGTTTTGTATTTCTTGCTTGCCCTGTAATAATTATTTTATCACTTAGAACATTATTTTTCTAAAGGTAGAAATCACTTTTTAAAAGGACCATTCTGCCTGCTATGTTGAGAATAGGCTTTAATGGGCAAGGGCTGATGCAGAGAAACCAGGTCGGAGGCTACTGCAGAGAAAACGGAAACTAAAAGCACACTTACAGACACACTTGACTAGTATCATCAGTGGGATAGGAGCGCGCTCCATTCAAAACATTCAGAGAATTCAGAAATAAGAAGTTCTGAGTAAAATTTTTAAAATGTAAAATATTTTTTAAAATAATTCAGTAGCTGGGTTGGAGGATAAATTTGAGGAAATCCCTAGAAATTTGAACAAAGAGATAAAGATATAGAAGAGAGAAAAGAGAATAATATCAGACAAATATAGGAGGTCCAATTTGTGAATTATAAGAATGGAAAGACAGAGAATAAAGAAAATGTAGAGGAAGGAAATTATAAATATATACATATACACACGCTATATATATATACACATATACACACACTCTCTCCACATATAGTATAGTGTACATACACACATGTAAACTATATATACAGATATGTGTGTATGTTTGTATATAAGTTTGTATGTACATATATACAGTTCCAAAAAATGAAGAATATTAGATCATGATTGAAGAATTCTAATAAGTTCTTATCCTGAATAATGAAAAAATACCTACATCAAGGCACTCGTGAGTAAATTTTCGGAATGCAGAGAAGAAGAAATGTTCCTAAAATCTTCCAGAAAGAAAAGCAGCATTTCTCAGCCCAATCTATTTTCATCACCACATACAATGATTAAGTATCTTGATGGCATCAGCAACATAGAAATTCCATCAAAATTCTGCGCAAAAGTCATTTTCAGCAAAAAGAAAAATTTTAAATACAAATATTTCATCATCATGGATCAGGGTGTAATAAAAACATCTTTAAACACACGAGATCTCAAAAATGTATCTCTGGAAGTATGCAAGAAAATACTGGAAGACATGCTCCAACAATACAGAGGTATATACCAAGAAAGAGAAGACACAAAATCCGAAACAGAAGATCCAACCCAGAAGAAATAACAAAACCATTTTAAAATTATAAAGAAAAAGATTCCCAGAAAATACTTGTGAATTCCTGCTAGAGAGTGACTAAGTCCAGAATTGAGCAGAATAAGGAACTCCAGGGGGGTGGGGGTGGTATATGCTGATGTTTTTCAGCACATATTATGGTGTTTGACTGAAATGAGAGAGAAGCTCTATGATTGCTTTTGTTGGAGAATTTGAGAATACAATAATGTTTGAAAATGAAACAAATGAAATTCACAAAGCAGTTACCAATTCCAGGAAGAAAAAAATAGGTGAAAAAGATAAAAAAAAAAAAAAGGAATCATAGTGGTATGAGTTGAATGTTTGTGTTCCCTCAAATTCATGTGGAAATTTAATGCCACCGTATTAAAAGGTGAGGCCTTTAGGAGGGAATTAGGCCATGAGGACTGAGCATGTGGACTAGTGCTTTACAAAAGGGCTGGAAGGAATTAACTATGCCCTTTCGACCTTTCCTTCTCTTCTGCCCTGTGAGGACATAGTGTCCCTCCCATCTGAAGGATGGCGTGTTCAAGGTGCCATCCTGAAAGCAGAGACCAGGGCCTCAGCAGACACCTAACCTGCCTATTATACCTGGATCTTGAACTTCCCAGCCTCCGAAACAGTGACAAATAAATTTCTGTTGTTTATATGTTGCCTACTCTCAGGTATTTTGTTATAGCATCACAAATGGATAAAGACATAGTAAACTACATGACTCACTTGTAAATGCTATTTATATAGTCAAATAATAAAATATATCTCTGTATTGTAATGCAGCTATATATAATAATGAATATAGAGTAAATATATATGTATGTGTTGGGGAAAGTGGGGAGGGAGAATTTAGGAGTGGTGTAAAAGAGTTAAATCTTCAACTTCCTTAATAAAAAGTCAGTAGCTTTTACAAAAAAAAAAAAAAAAACAAGAAAAATCAATTACATGCATTGTGAGCATATTATTTTGAAATTAATGTAAATAATAAAAGAAAGCTGAAATACATATACATTTATGTGTGTGTGCATGTGTGTGTATGCATATGAGTGCATGTGTACATGTGTTAAGATAGTGTATGTTCTGGGCAGTTTTTAGGAGTAAACAAGGGCAAGACATAAAAGATGAAGCTTGATTTTTTTCCAACAAAAAGATGGAGCCAGAAAACAACCAGAAGGTAAATTCTCTTGGTCTAGGATAGGAGGTGATCAAGGGAATGAAGAGAACGAGAAACACTATTGGGTCAAAGTATTCAGGACCTGACAGCAGACGAGATGGGGAAGACATGGGGAGAATCACTTCACTATGCCACTTCACTCTGTTCACTTGTACTTGGATGTCTTTGCTTACTGCGCATGTCCAACCTGTAACGCGCACACTTACCATCTCGGCGAATCTACACCTCCTGCAGTACTAGCAGCTCACTGCCCTATGAAGCATTTTCTGATGCATTATGACCCCAAATGTTTTTCTCTGGACTTCCATAACTCACTTCCAAGAACATTTCTGCTTCCATTATATAAGAGCTGCCTGCCCACATAGAATCTGTCCTCATCAACTCGATCCCCTCATCTTGCTTTATTTTTCTTTAGAGCTTTTGTTATTACCTGACAATATATCCACGGCCAGAACAGTGGTTTTCATTTCAAAGTAACTTCAGACTAAGTGGAGCATTTAAATGCATATAAAAAATTCGTAAAACTATAAACTAAAAAATAAAAACAGGATATTTTGGCAGAGAAAAGTAGGATAAGAGTAGTAATAATAGCACTTTCACTTTTAATCTAATTATATGTTTCTTACATACTGTAAAACGGACATATTTTATTGCTGTATTTTTAAAATGGAAAAAAGGTGATTTTGTCATGGAAAATAGAAAAAATGCCATTAATGAAACTAAAATGCATTTGAAGGAAATGAGAAATATTACACCAAATTGGGAGAAAGTTTTTAGGAAGCTGTAGCTTTTGAAATGGTTCCTGACGAGTGAAGTGAGTACATAAGAGGGAAAAGTTCAAGAGGATACTTGCAAAGCAGAAAAACAGAGGTAGAATAAAAAAATAGATGTAGAACATTTAGAGAGAATTTGAAATGAATCGAAACCTGAAGGCCACAGGAGAGACAGGCACTCGGTGTTAGTAGAGAAACCTTCCTTGGTAGATGTAGTAGAGTGTCATGTCTTGGGTGTCTTCTGAAGCGACTCTCCTCCCATCTCCATGTAAGGACTCATGTAGTCTTGGAAGTTGATATTAATAGATACAGATTCTTGTCTTTGTTTAAGTGACAGTTCACAACAGAATTATGAAGATGTCCATTATCTTTCTGTGCCTGTTATCCACCCCACCTTTTTCCTCCAAAATGACAAAAATAGCTTGCTCTGCTTTTTCAGCATTAATGTTGTGAAATAAGGAAAGAAGAACCATTCACCAGGAAGATATTAATAAAAACCCATTTTCAGGAAAATTAAACACTTTATGAAGCCATTACGGGAGGATATGTCAAAGCACATAGTTCTCTTAGTCTGAAATGATTATTTTTTGGAGGTAATGGTGACCTGGCTGTTATATCTGCCCCTTGAGCTGCTAAGGGAGAAATAAGCAATAATCTTTTGTATTATGATATTATTTCAAAGCCCCTTCACCTGTTTTACACCATCCCTCTGAGATAAATAGAGCTGGGGTTATGGCTCTCAAAAGTACAGATTATTCATCTAAGACAAAGAGGTTAGACAGATCGCCTAAGGTCCGTAAAGCTGTGGGTGAACCTAATTCTGCACAGGCTCTGGATAGGCATGGCTAAGGCTGACTCTGTCTCTGCCAGGTAGTTGTGAGAACTCGGCAGATAATTAACTGCCCTGACCCTTGCATTTCTCATCTGCAAATGTGAGGTTAATAAACATACCTGGCAACATCGTCATGAATATTGAATGCTTTTTGACATCCCTATGGTAAATATACTTTTATTAAGTACATATTTTGGAGAAGGGGATGTGTTAAACACTTTATAAGTATTATCTGATTTAATCTTCATAGCAACTTGTAGTATAGAAACATTGGGCTGTGGAATGATCACACCAAAATGGGTTTGAATCCTGGCTCTACCGCCTCCCAGCTATGTGATTTTGGGTAATCGCTTTATCTCTCTGAGCCTCCAATTCTTCATTTTTTTCAAACAAATCATAACAATTATTCATATTGGTCCTATATGACTCTAATTAGAAATTGAATGCAAAGAACAAAACTCATAGTAAGTACTGAAATCTACTTACTGTTTTTATGGCAATGATGATGATTTGGCCTATAACCTAAGGACCATTTGAGCTGAGAAATTAAAATAATAATAATAATGATAGCAATAATAATAATTTCAACCAAAAGATTAATAGCATCTCAAGAATTCCTATGAGAAAACAAATCTATTATTTTAGAGTCAGGAGAGGTTATTTTTGGAAAAGAGTTTGGAGGTAGATCTTGGGAAAGTGCATAAATGAGACTTCTGGGGTTATGTAATGATTTTATATATATGTCAGACTTAGTGCTAACATGAGTGAGTTTATTTATCAGAATTTCTCAAGCTGTACACTTACAATTTTTATTTATGTCATATTTCAGTAAAATGCCTTTTAATTATCGTAAATCATGAATATTGAGATCCATTTCTAGGTTCTCTATAACCAAATCCTCTAATCTATTTCATAAACTAATTCAGCCAATATATCTTGGGCACTTTTCTATGTGCTTGAAATATATCAGCAAACAAAAATTAATGTCTGATCTCACTGAGCTCTCTCATTCTTCCCCTATTCCTTCACAATAGACTCATTTGATTACATTGGTTTTATGATGTTCTGAGATCTGTTAAATAAGTTCCCTTTCTCTGCTATACTTATGCACAAACTCCTTGATTCTTTTTGCCATTTCTTCTACATCATAAATTTTAAAATTATATAATTTTATTTCAAAATTCCTGTAAGTGAAATTGCATAATTTTAAAAATACATATCAAAATCTTAATTGGTTAAAATATTACTTAAATTGTAATTAAATTAATAAAATATTTTGACTTTACAGTTTTATGTTTATACTATGATTTTATGGTTAAAATTGTATTTAATTACATATCATTTTTGTATCTGATGTTAATGAAAATTTTCTAGTTGTTAAATGATGTTTATTGCTAGTATAGAGAAACTATATTGACCTTTGGATATTTATCTTGTGCTCCTTTCCCAGTTTCCTTATGATTCTATTAATAGTTTGTTTTCTCTACTCTAATCTCTTATTGTTAAACAATTATCCTGACTTGTTTTTGTATGGAATCTGCCAGGACATTTAAGAAAATGTTAACAATGACAATACTGGCTATTTCTGCCAAGTGCATCATTTAAAGTCAAATGGTTTTGTATTTTACCCTTTAGGTTTATATGTGCTGTAGGGCTCCGAAGCTGAACTTTACAAAATCTAAGTTGTGTTAGTTTATACTAACTTTATTTAGTAAGCCTGTTGTTCATTTTTATCAAATGTGTTTTTAGCATATATTTATACAATCATGTGACTTTTCCCTTTTATTTATTGCCGTGACAGATTAACCAGTAGTTTGAACCATTTGTGAATTTTTAAGGATTAATCCATTATTTTCTTTTTGGCTCCATAGCAAGACTCTGTTTGTTAACATATGTATATATGTGTGTGTGTATATATAATTTTATATATAATACACATGCATAATGTATATTTAATATGTATGTATATTATATGCATATATATGAATGATAATCCACAATTTTCTTATTAGCATTAGAATAGGCTTTAATTTTAAAATCCTAGTTTCTTCATAAAATAAGTTGATATGATGTCTTTTTTTAAGGAGTAGTATGTTTTAAATAATATTGAAATTATTTTTATTTACAGGTTAGATAGACTCAGCTGTAAACCTATTTGTTTCTGGTGACTATTTTAATGATAGGTACTTAATTATATTTCCTATCTTTTATTTGACTTGATTCCTTAACATTTTCTATTTTTTTGTGGTGAATTATAATTATTTATAGATTTCTAGGAAATCATCTTTTTCCTCTAGGTTTTCAAAATTTTATTATACATTATATGCAGTGGTCTCTTGATCACATTTTTATTTGTGGTTATACTTTCTTAATATTTCTTAATTTGAAATATAGTTTATCCTATTTTATTCTTAATTAAGCTAAAATATGTTTTATCTATTTCACTTCCTGTTTCAATGAACTGAATTGCATGTTATATATATTTTTCTGTCCTTTTTTTGTTCTATTTCATTATTTTTAGGTTTTATCTGTATTAATTCCCTGTACAGACTTTATGTGGTTTTATTTTTGTCTGCCTTTTTCTTAATTCCTCTACATAAACACTCTACTTGGTTTTGATTATCTTCTTTAATTCTGAAAGCATTTGTGAATAGGAATTCCCTGTATTGCTTTTCAGATGTTTTGCAATTTAGTTTTCGGTTTCTCCTTTGATCCAAAAGTTATATAAATTTAATCTACTTAATTTTCAAGTGGTTAAGATATTTTATTCAATTTTTAATAATTTATTTCTAATAAAATTAAGTTAATATGAGAGACTAGGGCCTATAATAACTTTATTTTTTAAATCAAGAATTTGTTTTTCGCCAAGTATATACCCAACTATAAATATTCTTATACATAACAGAATTGTATATTATTTCATAAAATATGTGGTCTGTTCTCTCTTTCTCTCTTAATAAGCAATGTCTACTATTACATTTGAATCTTTTCTTCTAAGTTCTTTTAATTTTTTTCTGCTAGAGCTTTCCAATTTTGGAAGATATCTAAGCATCTCATTGTAATATATATTTTTAAGTTATTCTCACATTTCTAATGGATTTTGTTTTCTGTGCTTAGTTTCTATATCGTTTGCTGCATAAAGGTTTATTACTCTTCCGTTAGTGACTTAAATGTCTACCATATTTTATACTAATATTGTTATTGCTGAAATTTGTTTTTGGTGCTTTGGTTGTTTGTACTTATATAATATCTCTCAGGCTGTACCACTACTTTTTAGCTATTCTTTATGGGTTTGTTTTAAATGTGTTTATTGTAAATTTCATATAGCTGCGTTTTATGGCTTAATTTCATCTGACAATTACTAACTTAAACCTAGATAATTCAATTCACTCATATTTAGAATAATGACTAATAAGCTGAATTTTATTCCTTCCATATTACTGCACACTTACTTCATATTTTATGTAATTGTTTTCTTGTCTTTCTCCTTTCTCTCACATATGCTAGTTGATCAGTTATTAACACTTTTCTCACAGTTGTAATCTTGAAAGTCCCTCAGTAATTTCCTTTCTTTAATGTTTACTTTTCCCTTCCTTGAACTCACAAGAAATTGCAGATTTCTCAGCAGTTACTTAAAAAGGAGATACTAACCTCTACGAGACACTATTATTTTTCCTTTTTCCTCCCATTCTCAATAAAGCAAAACTTTGAGAACAATTTCTGTCTCCTCACTCCCCTTCCCTGACTTACCTCGACAAGATTTCTGACATTATTTTATTTCCTCATCTCTCCTTGACCTCTGTTTCCTAGGTGTCACCAAGAAAGTTTAGAATTATTAGTTACAGGCTAGTATTGGTATTTCTTTTTTAATATGGCCTTTCTGGTTTAAAAAATATTCATTTAGCACTTATATAACTTACTTTCAAGCAATTTGTGCATCACACACATATTTCCCGTTTGTTTTTGTCTTCCTCTGTCTGCTAGAATCTCTTCTGACTCATTTTTAGTGGAAGTGCTTTCACACATATTTTTTCGTGTAAGTGTGTGTACACACACACATACACACACACACATTCTTTCAGGTCACTAATTCAGGTGCAAATGCTACTCTCTTTAATTTTATTCCTTATTATTTTCTTATTTGTTTATATAGTTTGGAAGTCACGAATATCTTTCCAGGAAGCATTTTCTGCCACTGTTGAGTCTTCTTTAGAGGTTATTGTTATTATCACTGTTATTGTTTCTGCTGGGTCTTCAAAGTTACCTATTCTAAAGCTCTAGTATTCTGAGTGCCTCTTCTGTTTGAGCATCTTTGAGCATCTTTCCTGTCTGTGTATTCCTCAAGATGTGTGACTGATTTTATTTTTTTTTTTGTTAGCTCCCAACTCCGAATGTCGCAGAACAAAACTCACATAAGTGCACATATGTGAATAACATCTATTGGATGTTGGGCAGGGGGGAGGAGGCGGGGGAGGAGGGAGAGGGGACGGGTATACACATACACAAAGAGTGCAATGCGCACCACCCAAAAGATGGACATATTTGAAACTCGGACTTGGGGGGGCAAGGGCAACATACGTAACCTAAATATCTGTACCCCCGTAATATGCTGAAATAAAAAAATAAAAAAGAAAAAAAAACTCTTTATTAAAAGGATTTGTTCTGTAAAATTTGGATTCAGTCAAAAGACTGTAATCGAGGATACAGCAGGCCACGTGTGGTCCCAAGGCCGCAGGTTTCCCACCCCTGCATGACAGTCTCCAAAGAAATAGAAAATGAAATGTTCCCTGTCTCTGAGGTTCAACGGGCTTGCAGAAGGAGAAGCCCAGTCCCGCTGGAGCCTGGCCAACAGGGTGATTCCTTCGCCTTGTCTCCCTCTGCCCGTAGCAGGGATGGAGGGAGCTGCTGATCGCTGCTCAGTCCTGAGTTCTCCTCCTGGGCGCAGGAAGATCAAGCACACGCCTGTGGCACCGATGCTGGCCTTCCCCATACAGGTCCGAGATCTTTGAGAGTCGCTTTTCCGTAGGATTTGCATCTTCAAGACAGAACTCTACAGAACTGGCCTTCCGGTTCTTTCCTGGCACACAGCCAAAAAGGCTCCAGCTGGAGCTCTCCATCCTGAAACTCTCTGCAACCCAAAAGTTCATTTACGCCCCCCTTTCCCCTGGCATGATGCCGCAGTGCTGCAGATGCCGGGCACAGAATGGGAGCCTAGACTAGAGCTCAGAGGAGAAGGGATTCTAGACAACAGTTAGGTTACTGCATTTTTATAATCTCTCTCACCTGAGGTTACATTCTATTGAGAATTTTTAGCGACACCCTGAAGTATAACCTGAAGTGTCACACAAATGTGCAGAAATCCCTCAGAACCTCTCATTTGTCAAATCTCTCTCCATCTCACTCTCTCCCTCCACCTCCCCATTAAAGGATTTCTATAGTGCTGGGCAAACCTCCCATTCTGCCCTCTTCGTGTTCTTCCCTTCTGCACAACCCTTCGCTCCAGAGCAGTAGAATCTTTCAGTGGTCTCCAAGCATTTATCTCTGTTTCTTCGTCTATGCGATTCCGTGTTCCTTGTCCTTCATGCATCCTTACCTACCAAAATCTCATGTTTCCTTCATTGTTCGCCTGGAATTACACCTGCTCCTCTCAGTGATTCCTGCTCCCCTCCTTTTCTAAAAACTTGAATAAATTCTGGCTGTTTTAAAATTCATTGCACCTTAATTTCTCTGTTGAATATGTGTATGTGTGTGCATGTGTGTATGTCTGCCATGTGTTTACCTAACCATTTCCACTAGTATGTGAATCTCTGGAGAGTAGGGGCAGTGTTTTCTCTTATTTCTATCCCCAGAGCCTAACTTAGTTAGGCACATTGCTGGTATTCAAATATTCATTTGATTTAAATTTAATTGGATATAATGAATATGCCTCTTATGTAATGACTCTCAGACCCCAGTATAAGTCGTGATTGTATGAGGGTGGTTTATCTGGGTGAAGGTGACTTTGAACACAAATCTCACTGTGCCAATATTTCTGGGGCCTCCTTGCTCTCCACACCCCTCCCCCCACTCCCCATCCCCAGGCTCGATAGTTTCCATTCTCTGCTGCCAAAATACCCAGGGAATGCAGGGGCAGAGTCAGAAATGTTGTGAAATGCAGCCACGCAGTGTTTAACAAACAACATAACAGAGGCATCTGTCACAACGCATCACCTTCTGTTCCTGGGAGACTTCCGCCAGCACGGTGGCATGCTCACCGCCTTTTCTCTTCCTCTCTGCTCATTCTCTCTAATTACATGTGGCATTCTCTCTCCATCACACAATAAAAGAGGCCCTCATTTTGGCAGGAAAATGGAGAAGATTGGCAAGGGAATAAATCCTGCCACAAGCAACATTTCCTTCTCAGACAGAGAATTTGGGCCAGGTCACCTATATGAATTGATTTACAGGCATTGAGAGGCCACTTCATGCCTAAATAAGCCTTCTGACTGACAGGAAACCAAAAATATCTCTATTTCTCACCCTCACCATTAAAGCCCCAAATCTTCAGAACCACATTCCAAGTCCTCATCAGTTTGATTCCTACCTGCATTTCCACCTAAACCTCCCTCTACAGTTTCTCAAAAAACAGAACTGGCTTCTAACATCTCCATTTTATAGCCTCTTTACGCCCCAAGTTTATGCTGCTTTATCTCCTGGAATGCAAACTCAAGTACAATAATAATAACATCAATAATAGCAGCTGCTTGCATTTCATACTTATCGTGTGCCAGGAACAATGCCAAATGATTTTATGCATTTATCTTATGTAATGTTTACAATGATCTGATGAAGGGTATGGTATTATTTTACCCATCTGTTAGATAAGAAAACTGGAGCTTAAAAAGAAGTTAAAAATAAAGCAAAATAAGGATAACATCATGTACCCAGGAAGTGGGTGGCAGAAGTGTGATTTATAATCTTTGTTTGTTATAAATATGTAAATTTAGTTACTAGGCTATTTCCCTATTCCAAACTGTATGGATCTCTCCCTCAAACCTGAGGAAAAGCTCAGGTCAGATGCCACCCTTCCTACAAAGCCTGGTCAGATCTCCATAGGTGGAATCATCTCTTTTCTGTCTACGCCCCACGTCACTTTTTAATAACAGTTCTCCTCTCCTAGTTGATACAACTGAGTCTAACCAATGCAGGAAAGAAAGGTATTCCTCCTGGGACCGCCTTTGTTCTCCTGCATGGGCGTGACATTTCAGTAGGCAGCTCATTATTCCTCTGCTCCTGGAGATGCACGTTTCAACACAGATCTGCATTGTGTTCAGGTAAGGGGAAGGCCACCTAACTCAACTTTCAAATTCAAATCAACTTTTAACCAGTTTTGAAAGATAACCTCTGTACAGATTCCATCCTTCCTTACTTCTTGAAATGTATATTATCTTTCCTTCCATTCCACTCACTGACAATTATTGTTATTACAACCAGGGATTTTGAAATAATGAAGGCTTATTGATACTGACAGTATTTGATTCTTCTTAGAATATTGCTTTGTTGTAAATTCATTTATTCATTCATCAAATATTTACTGAGCACCTATTATGTTCTAGGCACAGCCCTAAGAATTAGGGATTCAGCAGTAAACAGCTTAGATACGGCCTCTGTTCAAAAGAGCTTACTATCTAATCACATTAGCAGCCCAGCTGGTGAGGAAAAAATGCAACAGATTATAGAAAAAGGCCAGGCATTACTAAAAGTAACAGTTTATGTTTATTCTGCATATTCTTTTTTGCCACTGTGCTTTACAAAGATTAAATTATTGCATCTTTATGAGATCAATCTCACCATTAATTCAATTTCACAGATTACTTCTTGAGATAAGTCCTGTTATTATCCTTATTTTACAGATGAGCAAAATGAGGTTCTGAGAGGCTAGGAAACTTGGCCAAGTTCAGAGTTATCAAACGGTGGAGCTGGGATTTGAGTTCATATTGGACTGACCATGTTTCACGCTGTTACCTACCATATTAGTGTTAAAGCATCACAGACTACACTTGGCAGTAGAAGGCAACTTCGTGTGATTTTAGGGTTTTATGTTGAATAAACAGAAAGGATCTGTCACTCTCTTTGCACCGTGATAACAAACTACCCGCCCCTGTAATGCTTGAATTCTCTCTCAAGACAAGCCTACTTGGCCTGCCTTCCATGCTGATAACAAAGAAAGTTATAAATTAGGAAGAGCTATTGTCAACCTAGGGAAGTGTCAATCCTGGAGTTGGAATGTTGGGAGACATTTTCATTGTCTCAACTGAGGTAAGGGTGGGTGCTACAGTTACCTAGGGAGTAAAGGCCAGGGATTCTACTAAATAACCTACAATGCATGGGACAGGCCCTCACGATAAAAAATTAATGTGTCAATAGTGCTGCTATTGAGAAATCCTAGGATAGAAAAAGAGTCACTAAAATCTACAGGAAACACTTACATCATCACTAGATTCACATATAGAACTGACAACAAGTACTGGAGTCTGAGATGCTAATCTTGGTTCTCTACTTAAATATGTTATCTTTTTAAGCTTACGTAAGAAAAACACCCTAAATGCTTATTAGGTGTCACTAGCCATGGTCATGCAAAAAAAAAAAAAAAAATGCAATCATGCAAAGTTGAATTCTGCTGTAGTGTAGTAATTAAGATCTCAGGATCTGGAGTCCAACAGAGCCAGATTGAAATCCAGGCTCCAGCCTTTCTGGGCCCTGTGACCCTTGCTTTAGATAAAATCCTTCTTTAGCTTTCACTGGCCTCATCTGAGGATTGAGAAAATAAGGTTTTGTCTCTCATCAGTTGCTAACTAGCTGAAATAAGACAATGCATATAAGGTCTTTAGCAGTGCAAGCTTAGTACCTGCTTACTGCTTAATAAATGACATTTAACATTGTAAATATTATAGGGAAAGACAAAGTGGGTCTGGAAGGCTAACACTGCTTTTTCAGGATTACACAGCCAATAATTGTCAGGATTCAATATAAGATCCTAAGACTGACTCAGTGGGTTTGAAATGCATTTCCTTATATGCCTGCTCCATGCTATATTCAAATTGCTCCTGTATCTTTGTATTTCTTTTTCACTTCTTCAAGGACCCTCAGATCTGACTTTAAACCTCAGGGGACAGAATTGGCCTGGTACTTCAATTAGACTATGCATCTATATAATTCTCCTCTTTGGGCTGGACACCCCCATCTTCGTTGTAGCATTGCAATAAGAGCCATGGCTACCTTTCATTTGTAAGCCTGGCTTTATCTAGTTCCTGAGCTAGCCTGACAAAGGCAGATGGCACACTAGCCTCAGGCCCATCAGAGTGTGTGGTATGGAATGAACCCTGCTGCTTTAAATATCCACCTGGTATCTGGTGCTAGGGCACACTCCCAAAATCTGTGTGCACAGTAATTTTTTCCTGATTTTCCCTGCTGTCTTGATCCCATTTGTATGCCTGGGATGCTGCCTCAGTCTCTCCTTGCCTGGATCTTCAACCCAAAGATGGATCTAAATTCCTGCTCTCCATCGCAGCCCATTCGATTGTGGTCCTGACATCCTGTTAGCCGTTGGTCAAAAATTAGAGCCTGTGCTTCCGAATTCCTCAGCATCCTGCTATAAACCATTATATCTGTCTTTAAATGAGGTTCTGCTGCCTGTCTCTCTATAAGCACCAGCTGCAGGATCTCATTATGCCAACTCATCCACTGAATTATCCTTATTATATTTGTCTACCATAATTGAAACTTTACTATGTGCCAAGAACTGTAAGAAGCACTTTATAAACATTAATTCTTTTAATCTGTATGACAGTTCTGAGACATACTGCCCCATTAAACAGAAGAAGCCCACACTGAGAGGCATTAGGTAACCAAGGTCACATGGTTGGTAAGAGGTAAAACTAGGACCTGACTCAGTCCTGTCTACTGCCCAAATCCGTGCTTATCACCTTGAAGCTAAGAGATGCCATCTCATCACGTAACTTCTCATTCCCGATTTGCTGTAGAGACCTGCTTCAATCATCAGGTTTATACTCCCAGCCACTCTTTTATCTGGTCCCTTCTGAATTCTCTTTTCTGCCAATCTATGTTGCAAATAGCCTAAGTATACTTTACTCTGGAGCCTGTTGGGTTACACAGATTCTCACCTTAAATTCATTGTCTGGCTTCTCGGTACTTTCTCTTTCTCCATTAACTGGACAATCTCTTATCTATCCTTTCTATGAATATTATGTGGACTTCTGGTCCATTACCATTGATCCATTATCACTCAGGACCTAAAGCCCGCAGGTTTTAGGATCATCATCATAATAACCATCAGCAACAGCATCATCATAGTCATGACTGCCACTGTCACCATCATCATTAACGTCATGATCATCGTCATCATCATCGTCATCATCATCATCATCATTTGGCTTCTATAATATACAAAGAACTGAGAGATTAATACTGATTCAGCCCACAAAGTTCTGTTTGGTTAAAATGTAAGGCTCTGACATATGCAATAATAAGTAACAATACGAAAGAATAAGGACTAAGTCCACCTGTTTATATTACAGATGATTAAGAAAGGATTAAATTGGGACTTTGAGAGGAGAATTATCAGGAGAAATTATGAGAGAAAATAAAAGATAACTGACATGGGTGGAGTTTACCTGGGTGTGCAAGGGTTGGTATAATTTAGGTAAAAGAATATGAAGAGGGTATAGCAGGAGGCACTAATGATGTGAACAAATATTAAGGATAGAGGAATTCATGAGATTTTCAGTTTTCTTAAGGAGACAGATTTGGCTATAACCAGGTGTCTATTTTGGATGAACAATGAGAAATAGTAGCTGAAGTATGGGGACTGAGATTAGAATGAGTATTTGCCTGGTGGTTCTCTCGCTGGCCCTGATCAGACATATAACTTGTAAGTTGCATCCATAATTATAGGAAACACTGAGCAATAAGGAACAAAAGCATCTGAAAACACTTAGTTTAATACTTGGTCTTACTAAACATATTAACATTTACTATTTCACCTGATACTTTGAGCAACCCTCTGAAATATATATTTTTGATTTCTCTGTTAGATACGTATTATTTTCTAAATGAAAAAAGAGAAAGGCTGAGAGACATTTAAAAAAAGAAACTTAGGGTTATCTCACCAGAAAATTAGGGAGCAGAGCTTGAACATGAGTCTGCTAGCTTCTATTAGGAGCAACCAAGAGACCCATATTATGTTGTAGGGTACGACGTGAGAAAGGAAAAGTCAAAGTTGATTCTAAGAAAAGCAGACAATAGCCTTTCCTTACCTAAGAGCATTTGGACAGATGTATATAGCATGCTTGGGCTTTGAAGAGCTGAAGTCACAAAGCTCTTGGCTTCCTATTGGCTTAATGGTCCCAGCCTCCCTCATCCATTTCAGCCAGATGATTATAATAACCTCTATTACCATGACAATAAACAAAAAGCATCTTAGAAAAAAAAAATAACAAAAAAGGTTGTTATTAGAAATAAACTACCTGCAGCTCTGTGCTTAAAAACAAATTATCGCCATTTCGGGAATATTTTGACTGGATCAATTATTATTATTTTTTTGTTTGTTTCTACTCCAGAATCATTTTTTCCTACTCCCAAGAAAAAGAAGGCAAGAAGAAAGAAAGCTCAGCCAACGTATTTCAATAACGAAGTAGCCATACCAATTCCCCATGGTGCTGGTAAGCAGCAGAGAAGCTATCAGAAGGAAGGGGAAAAGTTCAGCAGGATCTAGTCTAAAAAACAGCAAGATGTAGTTTGACAAACATCAGTCTGCTACAGTGACTACCTTGAGTGGCCATTTCCCAGCAGAGTGACACTTTTCAATTATGAGATGGTAGCTGAGAGCATTCTGGGCGAATCTGCAGCTGGCTGCTATTTCCCTGCCCAATTTTTCATGCATGCCAGGGAAATGAACCCTTGTTTCTATGGCCACTCTTTTTCAAATAGTAATAGTAAAAGGGTGGCATGGGAGACACACACACACACTCACACACACGCACACACCTGTAGTGTGATGGGAGCCTACTGTGAGCACCAAGGTGTTGATCAGTGATGCTGACTAGGGGAAACGTCCCTAATCCGATTGTGGAAATGTTCATGTTAACTTAAAAATGATATGAAAAACATTCCAGAGAGAATTGCATGTTCATCGTTTGAAAGCTTCAAGAAGCACTGCATGTTCATGAACTAATAAGCAATCTGGTGTGACTAGGCTATAACATGCAAGTCAGGGATAGGATCAGAATTGGGGGAGAACAAGAGCGGAGTAGATTATAATTGACCCCCAAGTTTTCTATAAGCTATTGATATATGTCATGTAAAAACAAACAAAGAAACAAAAAAACCAAGCCATTAATCCAGTGCTTAGAACAGGAACTTGTTCATAATACATGTTCTATGAATATTTGTGAAATTGAATGTTGCTACTGTACAAATCTTATGAAGTCAGTCTTGTACCAAAATCCTAGTTTGGATATGGGCATTTAAGATACAGTCCCTGACTTCAAAAAGCTTATAGTCAGCCTAGATAAAGAAAAAGAAAAAAAAATGCACCCACGAACACACAAAACAGAGCAACAAAATGATAGATGTAAAATGTGCATGCTATAAAATGTTGGAGGAAAGGGAGACCCCTCAGGGATTTAGTCTGCACAGATGACATCTGGAGAATTTGGAGACCCATGGACCAAGAAGGGTAGATAAGAAGTAGAGAAGAGGTTAGAGGTGTGAGAGACCAGAGTGAACGATGGTATGGGTGTGAAGATGAGGCTACTGTGTGAAAGACAGTTAGAAAGATTAACCTAGTGAAAAGGTGAAGTGGATTTTTGATGGGAATAATTAGCGTGAAGTAGAAGAGAAAGCACTTGCTTTGAAAGAAAACGTCTTAGATTTGAGCCTCTTACCTACCATTTACTGACTATATATCTTGGGGACAAATCACCCAACCGTTCTTGGAATACCTATTGCTTTATCCATATTGAAACCCTCTTTTTACTGTAGGATTTGTTTCTTAGCCCATTCAAACTTATGTTTGCACAGAGACTTCCATACTCTTAAAAGTTTTATCCCATACTTTAACCATTGGTCATGTTGATTGGCACAGGGTGGTGGTCATCCAACCCAAGCTTTGCTAAAAATAGCCCTTTCTAGGGAATTTACATTCAAATTGCATCAAAAAAGAGAATTTTCCCTCTTCTTGTGATTGTAGTTATAAGACATGATACTAGAGAGCTGTCAGCCTCTATGTTTTTTTTAACAATATAAAGGTAGCCATTCTGCAATGAGAAAGAATAAAGAAAATATGCAAAAAAGCAAGATATATCTATATCTATATATATGGAAAGAGAGAGAGAGAGGGAGAGAGAGAGATAGTGTCCTAGTGGGAATAAGGTCCCTGAGTTTTGTTAACTCTGAAACTTTGATTTATCTATTTCTTTCATATGGTTTGTGTCCATATTTCTATTTGATTCTGCACAATCCTTCTAATAAATCCTCCCTTTTGCCTAAGTTAACACAAGTTGGGCTTCTGTCTCTTGCAATCAAAAGAATCTCATCTAACCCATTTCTAAAGTAATGCCATCATGTCTAGGCATGAGTGTACATGAGAAACAAATAAGTTATTATTATTACTGAAAGAGAAGAGTAGGTAGTCTGGCCTCACTGGAGTGTGGTGTTTCTGGCCAGAATCTTTGAGAAGATTAACTGTGTTAGAGTAAGGTGAAGTTTACTGTACTTTTAGATGCCATTATGCTAGAGGATCCAAGAGAATGTTGATTTTGTTTTGAACAGAAACATCTGTCTAAAATAATGCTAAAGTGTGTGTGTGTGTGTGTGTGTGTGTGTGTGTAGAAAATGAGAAGATGGGCAGCAACATAATTATTAGACTGTAGACAATAATACTCAATGAAGAACTCCTTTGTAATTTGAACAATAGCATAATACTTAACCTAAAGTTAAAAGTAAGATCTCTTCCTCTCCTTAAGTCTAATTTTTCTACCACTGGCAATCACTCAAAGAAAACAACATCTTGTAGTGTGCGAGTAAAAAGGAACGGAGAATGGTAACTAAACATTAAATGTCCAAGTCTTGCATTAGTTGAACCAAGAAAGGCAAAAGAGAGACCAGCCACTACATAGACTCATGGTAACCCTGCCCACTAGGAAACACAGTTCCATCACTCAGGACCCAAAGACATGTCTCCATCATGTTACCTTGTTTCCCTCTCAGAGGGGCACAAGGACAGTCTCCCTGGTCCGTATCACTGCAGTACTCTCCTGTCACACATCCTCACCTATTGTCATCCCTCTCCTAGCTGGACTTACAATCTGTTTACTTTTAAGTCATAGATTTCTCATTTTACACATTAATAATAATAATTGCTAGCTCTCCTGGACTCTTGGAAAATTGAATGAGATACATCCTTTAGCACATAGTAGGTGCTAAATAAATGGAAATGTGTCTTCCTCTAGATAGCATGATTCTAAGAGATGGTTCAACAATTACTAAAGGGACATCTTCTTTCTTTCTTTTATTTCGCTTCAGTTCACCAAAAAATAGAGTTGGATGAAACACTTTTAGTTTTCCCTCAACTATTCAATTTGTCTAAAACAACTGCAAATACAAGCAGCAGATAATACCATATCTTTGTCCAGTTTGGTGCACTGTGTTGAGTCAAAGAAAATTATGTAACCAAGACACATAGTTCAGACTGTAATTACTGTAATTATGATTATTATTAGCTATAATAATAGATCATAATAGCAACTGCTAGCACCACCACCCGAACTCTGCCTAGGCCTCATTAATCTGGACGTCACTAATTCGCAATGTGTACTTATTTGATTGCAGCTAAACCAAAGTGCTCACCATATTATCTCTAAGTTTAATTTTCAATAAAATTCAAAAAATACTTAGTAAAAGTGTAAGTGTCAAGAACTGAGACAGACTTTGATACAATAATTAAAGAGTTTCTAGGCTACAAAGTCAGGTTTATCTGGATTTAAATCCTGAAACTGCCACGTTCATGTTTGTGTGAACTTTGCTAAATCTCATTTTTTTCATTTGTGAAATGCATATAGTAGTAGCTGAGTTGTTATAATAAGATAATTCTTGTAAAGTCTGCAACATAGACATGTAATAAGGCATGTAATCGCTATTATTTTATTGTTCTTGTCAATAATGATGATGATGGATAAGTCAGGGAATATATATTCAACAAAGACACATAAAAAATTGCAGTAAATTAGGCTAAAAAGCTATAGAAAAAATATTTAGACAGTGTTGTGGGATAATAAATGAATTTTCAATTATCTGAAGAAATTGGGAGAAGAGTTCTTATTTGAGCAAGGTCTTAGAGGAGAAGTATCATTTCCCTGGTGTTAAAGGGGACAAAGTGATACACAGCATAGTAAATAACACAGATCATTTATGGAAAATATAACAATCTTGTATAATTAAAGCAAGAGTTATCTTAAAGAAAACATTGTGAAGACAAGCAAAAGGAAGAACTTATGATAACATTAATAGTATAAACACTTTTCCCCCCAAGATCAAACTATTTAGAATGCTTCTAAAAACCCTAACAAAATGATTTAAAAGCTTGTGATCTATGGTAGTCATACATCTTGTCTATTTATTAAAAGTTGTTTAAGCCTTGGTAGCACTGCTGGCAATGAATTGGTTCTATTGTCTCCACATGAAATAAGACAAATTTATTTATTTAAAAACACATGTCAATTTTGATGTTTTATTTCTTTAGAATAAATTTCTCCTATTAGTACTTGTCAATGAGATTTTAAATTTTTGAAATCATTTACAAGAGAGATAAATTATGAGTCATTTTGAATAAGTTATTTATTCACCATGTAGCTCAGTTTTCTCTACTTTAAAATGGGGACCATGGTATATGTCTGATCTGCCTGCCAGAGTTGAATAGGAGCTAGTCTAGATTCATTATTTATGTTACTATAAATTTTTATATGATCTCTTGAGAACAGATTCCTCAACAAAATCTCTCTTATATCCCCAGGGACTAACCCATAATTGGTGGTCCATAAATGTCATTTGAAATAAATGAAAGTAGTTCTGTAGTAGAAATAGTTTACAGTGTTTATGAATGCAAGTTATTATTATGTCAAAAAACACATCTAGAACACTGAAAAAAGAAAGTTACAAATATTCATAAAGAACAAATATGCATTGGGAAGGATTCAGTATTTTCCATCAGCATGAAGTTTGTATGTTAAATAGCAAATGGCCATTTCCTTCTACATTGTTTCCAAGAATGATGCAGTCTCCAAGGCACAAATGGTTCTATGACCATCTGTAGCTCCAGAGAAGATTGAAGAATTGTGTCTTGACTGCCACTGGTAAGTATATGGTCAAAAACAACTATTAAATGATCCCTGACTCTATGGAGTGAGAACAGCTGTCACAAACAAGTGAACTTAGAGTCCCAGCCAAGCCTCCTCTATGGTTTTAGTAAAAGAAAACAACACAAATGACAACAAAATTTTACTATACTCATACTTTGGATGAGAGAAGATTGGAAGGGAGATCCAAAGTGAAAATCACCTATATTGAGCACCTGTTTTGTTCTGGGCACTAACACATACACAATCTCATTATGATGACAAGCCTGAAAGGAAGCCATAATTATGCCCATTTCAAAGATGAGAAGAATGAGGTGCCAAGAGATTAAATAACTTGTTTAAAATCTTATAAACAGTAACTGGCAGAGCCAATATTTTAGTCACCGTCTTCTTACTTCAAAGTCCTTGTTCTTTTCAATAGTTTTTGCAAAGCTTCTTTCTCATAACTTAAAATTTACATAAGAAGAAATGTATAAAGTAAGTTTGGGAGGCTTAGTTAATTCAAATTCGACAGCCTCAATTAAGATCATCTGAAATGTGGCCGGGCGCGGTGGCTCACGTCTGTAATCCTAGCACTCTGGGAGGCCAAGACGGGCGGATTGTTTGAGCTCACGAGTTCGAGACCAGCCTGAGCAAGAACGAGACCCCGTCTCTACCAAAAATAGAAAGAAATTAATTGGATAGCTAAAAATATATAGAAAAATTTAGCCGGGCATGGTGGCGCATGCCTGTAGTCCCAGCTACTTGGGAAGCTGAGGCAGTAGGATCGCTTGAGCCCAGGAGTGTGAGGTTGCTGTGAGCTAGGCTGACGCCATGGCACTCACTCTAGCCAGGGCAACAAAGTGAGACTGTCTCAAAAAAAAAAAAAAAAGATCATCTGAAATGTGAGTTTCCAGGATAGGACTATAGAATGTATATCCCCCTGAAATATTTTTCAGTGGGACTCTCTTTTTTCTTCTTCTAAAAAAAACTACAGAAATTAAAACTACCTGTGTGTATTCACTTACCTATTCATCAAAACATATTTATAAAATAACTGTTATATATTATAAATTTGTGGATAAATGTGATAGATAAGTTTTGTATTACAAGCAATTGAGTTAATCAGTCAGGATAATGTTGAGTCTACTCTGATTCTTCCCTTAAAGAATATAACGGGGTAGAAAACACTTAAACAAGCGTTTATCATTATGTGCAATATGTGCTATTCATTCACTCAGTGAAAATCTATTGAGCACTTGTTCTGTGTCAAGCACTGGACGAGACTTTGAGGATACAGTGGACAATAAGTCAGAGATATCCCCTACCCTCATGGAGCTTACACTCTGGTGATTAGACAGATGAAAGTAAAAATTAAAAAATGTATGCTTTATAGGGGTGAAAAAGAGCAACAGGAAAAGGGAACAATGAATGGAGGATGAGTAGTCACAAAGGCCTTGATAAAGGAACGACAATTAAATTGATTCCTGGTGGTGAGAGGTAGCTAGCCACATCCAACAGCGACCGGGGAGCCAAGACGAGGACAGGGTCCAGTTAGATAATATTTTCAAGATTTCAACAAGAAATTTGGAACTTCTCACTCTTCAATAGGATCCCACTAAGATGCTTTAAGCAGAGAGAGTAACGGAATCTGATTCACATTTCAAATAATCATTTCTGACCATGGAGAGCAGACTGTGGGTTTTCACGAATGGAGCTGGAAGGTCAGATGAGAGGCAAAACAGTGATCACAGGAAATAATTGGGCTAAGATGGGCAAGGTGGAAGTGGAGAAAACCAAATGAAATCAGGATATATATTTTTAAAGTAGAAGCAAGATAACTGGCTGAAGGATGGTTTGGGGAGCAAACAAAACAGGGTAGAGTAGTAAGGGAAAAGTAAGTATCAAGAACAACTCCCAGGTTTTTGACTTGAGCACAGATAATGGTGCCATTTACTGAGATGGGAAAGAAGACTAAGGAAATGGAAGCTGAAATTACGAGAGCCCTTATTTGGAATACCTAAGTTTTCTATATATGAGTAGAGCAGTAGCCATTGAAGACTGCTTAGTGGAAGTGGTATTTAATACACACCGGAAGAATATGAGGAGTTAGCCAAGAGATATGATTTAAGCATCTGGAGGGAGTGTCCCTGAGAGATGGGGACCAAAGAGCTCAAGTGGGAAGTGGGGATAGGGGGGAGGTTGGTACCTTAGACGGAAGCCCGATCAAATAGAGTCTTTCAAAACATGCAACCAAGTCTGGATGTTATCCTAACGGCCATGGGAAGACAATAAACTTTACTCAGCAAGGGAATGGCAGGATTTATCTAAACTTTTAGAAGAATGCTTCTAGATGCTTTATGGAAAGTGAAGTGAGCACAAGAATTGTAGATGTGTATGTTCAAAATGTGCTCAAAATGGAGTACGTTGAGAAAGGCTGACCCCCTTAATAGAGAACAAAATTTAAGACAAAGCTTAGCTGAATGGGGTATTAACATAATTTTCATAAAAAATCAGCTCTGGTAACAACATTAAGGAAAGGATAAAGAGTGCGATCCTCCAGTGCTAGGCACAACACAAGTTATGAGTGTCTATGACTGTTCTCTGCCATTTCACAGGTTAGAATGGTCTGTTTCGATGGCCTTCACAGGATAATGTGATTGACTCCAAGACTGCACAGCTCTCAGTCCTCAGTGTGCTTCAGTTGCCCTCTCTATTTTGAAAATATCCAACATTTCTTCATCTTCTACCTTGCTGTTTTTGGAGGGAGGGGCGGGTAGTGTTTCTACTACTTGTCCCTCCAGCTATGATTGTTTCAGGATGATTTTCTGAAAGAGTATAAGATAGTATGACAAGTGCACAGTATTTGTTCTAGATTAATTGCAGCTGAAATCCCTGTCAGATCAATAATCTTGACCTTCTTCCTCCAACGTGTCAAGACATGTTCTGGAATATAAATATTTTAGATGATGTTTAATTTCCATTTCTATATTTGTCATGAAAATGTGAAATCTCCTATCCCCATTCCTCACCCAAAGTTAATTAAATAAGGTTTATTTTAACAAACTAATGAATTCAGTTCTAATAACATCAGCCCTACTTTGTGCCTCCATCCAGCCCATAGAATGAAAGGGAGGATTTACAGGCACATAATGAAAACTGTAGCAGCTCCTCCTCCCCAGAAGAGAGGGGTGAGGGTGGTGGTGAGCCGGAGGCAAGAACTGTGAGTACATTTAATGGTGACATACCATTTTTAGACATAATTATGTAAATTCATCCTGGAATATTGTGAGGGTTGGGTGATCATTTTCCCCGCTACCACCCACACACATACACATCCTGGGATTTACAGCAATTATGTCAATTGTCCTATTTATGGTACTTGACACATTTAATGTGAGAGAGGGACAATGCATCCTATTACCTCTTATTACAATGCAGCATGGTGACGAATGATATAATAGTGATGATAATTAAAATGTGTTGTGCGTACTTAAACACGAGATTCAAGGTTTGAAGAAGTGCCTATTATCCCAGCCCTTTTTCTTCTAAAGAAAGACTCGATGTCTTCCTCTGCTTGTCTGCAATTACCTATGTGGTTCAGAAAAACAGCCATATTACCTGGAGTTAATTCCCTGTTTTTTCTTTCTCTTCGCTACTCTGTGTGGCACCTCTGAGTGCCCTAAAAATCTCTATCTTTAGCTCTTGCAGCTGACAGTTCTTCAAGCAGAGACCCTTGAACTCTAGCATCCACAAAAGTCATTAGATTAAACTGTCATAGAAACACTGGGGAATAATGTTAAGGTTCTGAATGTCAATTTGCTTTCTTCTTATTTTAATATGTCTGTTCTTGTTCTGAGACCAAGACCTCTAAAATGTAAATTGGCACCCCCAAGTTTCCACAGAAGCCAAAGGGACTGGGTAATGTTGGGTGAATCACTCAAACAATCTGAACCTTTATGATGCCTTCCTCCACAAATGGGGATGATATTAACTTGGGATGAAACCACACACAATATTGTCACAGACAACAATGTGTAGTTAATACATGCAAATATGTATTATAAAACATCAAGTATTATAGCTGCATTCTTGCATAGACTTCAGATGAAAACATAAAGTGAGTGTGCCACTTTGGAGTAAAGAATGCATGTTAACATAAAGTATTCTTTGAAAATTCACAACACTTTCCTTAATAAAGTTAACTTCATTTTATAAGTGAGGAAAGTAAGGTTTCACTTTAACACGCCCAAAGTCATAATGTCACTAAATGACTAATTTGCTATTGAAATCCAGTACTTCTAATTTGGACAAACGCTATAGCCACAAATTTGTATTTCTTTTCTGTGCAAAAGTGATTTAAGAAATAGTACATCTGAAATAAAGAAGAAGAAAATAGTATTAAAAGGAAAAGTATAGCGCAATTGTCAAAAGCACAATCAGACTTAAGTTCATCGTGATGCTGACTGGATATCATACTACTGACCCCTTGTCCAGCGGCTCTCCCATTCTTCTAGATGACTTTTCTATCTTCTGTTCTCCTCAAGCCTCCAAAATCTTCATGTCCGTGGTCGATTTCAACCAGTTACTTCACATCCTATTTTATTGAAAAAAAAAAAGACAACAGAGAATATTCATAAGCTCCCAGCTCCCTGTCGATTCATCTATAAACCTGTGTGGCCATGTTCTCTGACCCCTTCCATGTGAATTGATATTCAGAATCTTATCATCATTCCCTAGTGTTTCCGTTGCTATCTATGATCCTGTCTAAAGCCAACACCTCTACTTGTCCACTAGCTCCCATTTAGTTTATACATATATATATATATATATAGAGTGTGTGTGTATATATATATATACATAAATATATATGTATGTATATATATATATATATCCTGACTTCTTATGGCCTTGCATCTTCTGCTTTTTCTCTCTACATTTTCCTATGAAGTTTTCTAAAAGTGTTCTCTAAATGGCATAATTCCCTGTCTCCAATTCCTTCCTCCTATTCTCTCTTAAAGCATGTCAATCATTCATGACCCTTAAACCTCCTCTTATCAAGGTCAGCAATGACATTCACACTGTGAAATCCAATCATCAATTCACCTGGAAGGGATTTTTGTCTGTTTTGTTCAATACTGTGTTACAATCTGTTAGAATAGTCATAGCATATGGACAGTGCTCCACAAATGCATGCTGAATGAATACATGTATATAAGGCAGAACTGGATTTTAATCCAGATTTTCCCAAGTTCTTATATGCCAGTGTGAGTCCCTTAATCCTTTTTGAGCTTCTATTTCATCATCTTTGAAATAGAGATAATAACAGACCTACAGGAATACTGCAAAGAGTAAATGAAATACTGAATGTGTTTTACTGGCAAATAGAAAATGCTTTGTTGTTACAGCTCTACTTTAATTTAAATGATACCTTATGCATTATTTTTGCCCAGGTGGATTAGCAAAGTGGGAAATTTCTGAGGCTGTTTCAGGCACTTAAAAAGTTTGCTTTGACACTGTAACACTTACATAATAATTTTGCTGGTTTCGAATATCTTGATGAGGCTGGGACCTCCCAAAAATAACTGTTGAACATATTGAGCAGGCAAAGGTCTCCAAGGTAAGACAATGGGAACTTCACTGCATCATTATCTTGTGTGATTGCTAAATCTAGAAAAGTAAAACACATTGCCCATTAAGACTTCCTAAGGGTGTTATGTAGAAGAGAAGCAAGTAATTCATTCTAAACAGGTAATGACTGCTAACCAAGGCATTGCTCATTTAACAGCCAAGAAAGGGCATTCTGTCAGCAATCTATGTCATCAATGGGTTCAATGAAATTCCCTGGTCTTTAATTAGTGGAGTTGATGTGGCATCTTTCAGAGATCAACTTGTACGACCAGAGCCCTTGGTTGGTGATCTTATTGTCTCTATAAAGGCAGGGTAAAATATCAATGTTCAGTTTTGTTAAATATTAAATCATTTACATCTTCTTTCTCAATATTTCCTTGTTAATTATTTCATAATGATACTGATGGACCTGATCTGTTTATTTAACACACTGACTGCCATGTAAGTTATATTTAACTCAGGCTAGTTTTGAGCCCGGGGCCAAGTGAAGCAGAATTCTACAGTTGGTTTGTGAAAATCTTAATTGTTGATGTTCTCATTGTTATAATTAATATTGACAATTTAATTCTAAAAAAGTAGAATTATATTATATATTGCATTGCATATAACTCACACATAGAAAACAATAAAAAATAACAAATTAGAAAGGATCATTTTACTTCAATAAAAGATCTTGGCCCCAGAGGAAAAAAAAAATTTATATTGCATATAACTCACACACAGAAAACAATAAAAAATAACAAATTAGAAAGGATTATTTTACTTCTATAAAAGACCTTGGCCCCAGGGGAAAAAAAAAATTTTCCTAGTTTGGCAGTCATGTGTTAATTGATGCCTGCTGTTTTCCTTTTTCTTTATTTTAAAATATTAAGGGGGTACAAATGTTTAAGGTTACATTGATTGCTTTTGTAATGCTATAGGTGTGCCCTTCACCCTAATAGTGATCATTGTACCTATTAGGTGGGTTTTTTGCCCTTCTTCTTCTCTCCCCTTCCACCTATGGATTTCCTCTGAGATTTACTTCCTTCTGTGCAACTATGTGCTCACTGATTCGTTTCAATTTAATAGCGAGCACATGTGCTGTTTGTTTTTCCATTCCTGAGATACTTCACTTAGGAGAATGGTCTCCAGTTCCATCCAGATTGTTGCAAAATGTATTAATTCATCTTTTTATGGCAGAGTAGTACTCTACGGTATACATATACCACATTTTATGAATCCACTCATAAATTGATGGGCACTTATATTGATTCCACATCTTTGCGATTGTGAGTTGTGCTGCTATGGACATTCAAGTATAGGTGTCTTTTTGATGAAAAATATTCTTTCCTTTGGGTAGATACCCAATAGTGGGATTGCTGGATCAAATGGTAGGTCTACTTTTAGTTCTTTGAGGAATCTCCATATTGTTTTCCATAGGGGTTGTACTAATTTGCAGTCCCACTAACAGTGTATAAGTGTCCCTTTCTCTCTGCATCCATACCAGCATCTATTGCATGTTAACATACACATATATATGTACACTCATAGCACAATGTATCTATATTGGATGCATATTCTCTGCGTGCACTCTTATCTTCTTGCAAGCACAAACACATGCACACACACACACAAGCTAAAACTTATGAACTATGCTCATTGTCATAAAACATATATATTCCCAATCTATGCACATATATGAATATCCAAAATTGCATAAAGTCATACAAAAATGCATATATGACATATACTATATAAGACCTGTGCATATATACATAGATAAATATGCATGTAGTAAAAGAAAATATCAGTTTTAGAAGTAGATCTTTCTTTCAATTAGGGCGAGTACTTTGAAATGGAAGTTCCTTTACTTATTTATTTATTTATTTATTTATTTATTTTCCCTGCTAGGCACATTGATGGATTTGGAAAATACAAGTATGAAAAGATTTTTTTTTTACCATACCATTATATTCCCAGCATACTACCTCACATAAAATAAATAATCAATAAATATTTGATGAGTGAGAGAGTGAATAGATGGGTGAATACATGAATGAATATGAGCAGAGAGAGTGAATTGCTTTGCATAATAGAGGGCAAAATTCTGTTGCTCCCCGGTTAGTATAGGAATGAAAAGGTGAAGAAAGCTGAAGTGGAAAAGAAGAAAGCACATAAGATTAACTGAGTCTTAGAGTACAGAGGGAATTCAAGTGTTGGCTATATTCCCATATAGCTATTAAATGAATAAATCTGCTTGAATTATTGGGCCCATGTAACCAACTCCAATTATGTTATCTATATTGCTTTTCAGGGAGAAAACAGTGGGGTACTTATGGAATTCACTTGATCCCTACGATCAAATGTGTCAGTCATCTATTGCTGTGTAACAAATGACTCCTAACTTAGTTACTTAATACAAAAGTGATTTATTATTTCTCACAGTTAAGATGTTTGGCTGGACTGGTTTTATCTGGAATTCAATTACATCCAGTTGTGCTAGAAGGTCCAAGAGGTCCACACTTATATGCCTAACAATTGGTAGAAATTCTCAGCTGAGAGTCCCTTGTTCTCTTTCTTGTGGCCTTTTATCTTTCAGAATGCCATTCTAGCTTTTTTGTGTGGTGATCTCAGAGGAACTTTCTAAAAGAGCAATCAAAGCAATTGAAGATATCTTGAGACTTAGGCTCTGGAACCTGAATAATTGCATTTACTACTCTATATTAATCAAAGTAAGTCACAAGGTGAACCCAGATTCAAAGTGTGGGTAAAGAGATTCCATATTCTAATAGAAGGAAATCCAAGCAGCTTTGGGCTGTTTTAAACTTACTACATTTTCCTGCTATCAAAACTTTCTTTCTGCAATCTGGGAATTCCTGAATCTCCACATATGAGGTCCTGTCCATTCTTAATGCATGCCCGTTTCCCAAGACTGCTATGTAGAAGTGAGAAACTATGGCCCACAAAGATGGTCTCCACATTCTAAAAGAGGGTAAGATCTTGACTCGTTTTGCCTTAGTAGTGATCTGACAGCCAGGTGATCTAGGAATGCCCACTGTGAAAGAAAGTGTTTGTCACTGGGACAGGTGTCCATTAGAAATTGGACCAAAGCCATGGACTCATTTGTCATAGTTCCCAAAGGAGCCTTCAGTGGTAACGCCTTCTGTGCTCTAGAGATCAAGGTTAGTGTGAATAAAAGGCCTCTTTGACATAGAAAAAACCCACAGGGTGATTTTGTGATTCTGTGTGTGTGTGTGTGTGTGTGTGTGTGTGTGTGTGATTGTGTATATTTTACTAAAGAGTGAAGTAACTCTATAGAAAAAATATATAAATTTCCTCAAATCACTTTTGATGCCCTTTAACATATTTGTATGCTTTTACATATATGCAATCAGGGCATGCATTTGTTATTTTTTGTTCTCATTTTCTTAACTAACATAACTTATTTCTCTTAAGATTATGTATAAACATCTGTCTGTCTCTGGAAATTCCATTGTGTAGTATGTAAATTTCTCTTAAGGTTCTCACAACATCCTGCTTTATATTATTTTTGTACTATCTATGTTTGTCTCACTTCCCCTAATTCATCATCAGTGTAGAGTCCTTATTATCCTACATTATCTTAATTCCATCATTATCATCAAGGGCATTAACTGAGCAACCACCTTTAACCATACACCTTACAAACGTTACCTCTAGTGCTAATAAAATTCTAAACTGATAGGTACTCTCTCCATATATTTAATGAAGGAAAAATCTAATTCTCAGGTGACATCAGCAAGATGACTGACTATAGGTACCTAATGCTTCCTTCCTCCACAAAAAATGACCAAAACAGCAAATAAACAACCACGTGTCAATCATAGCATTTGAAGGGAAGTGATTTAGCATAGCAGTGGAGTGGCAGAGATCCTATAGATCACAGAGACTCTCAATAGATCAGTAGGAAAAGGAACAAAGCACCCTGCCTTTGCCACCCTGTCTCCCCAGTTGGGACCAGTTTTGAACCAAGAAAGATTCTCTCTGCAAGGAAAAGGTCAGCAGAAGGCCTGCAGCAACTCCCATTAAAAGCTGCAGATATCCACAGCCTTTGTGGCTGAAAAACCCTGTATTGCTCACATAGCCTGAGCCCGGTCTAGGCAGCAGCCAGGAGTTCACATGGATGCATTACTCCAAAGATGGATCCCACATTGAACCCCTTCCCCACTGTGGTCCAAACTGTGGCTGTAAGACACCATTATGAGACCAGAGCCACTGCTAGAATGTGTCTTAATGTAGGACATACTCTAGCAATAGCCATTGAATCTTTCCCTCCCTTAGGATCTGACACCACTTTACTATGCTCACAAATGGTAGTGTACCATACCCTAGCTGAGTAGACACAGCTTCCTACCTCCTGAGAATAAACTAACTAGGAGGCACTTCACCTTCACCATTCTGGTGATTACAGCACCCAAAACCACAACTGCTTAGAGCCTAGGCTCAGTGAAACAGCTCTAATCCCAGCATCTGAGCCAATGAGGTTTCCTGTTCTGCCTCCCCCAAAATAGGAAGTCCTGCCCAGCAGAGAAGTCATGACCAGGCTTGTACTGGAGCAGCACATGTTCACCTTTAGTGCATGGAACAGCCTGGTGCCCTCACCTTCAGTAGAGATGCATACTAGTGGTGGAGAAGCCCCCTAACATGCAAAGCAGCCTGACACCATTGCCCCCAGCAGGGAGATTGTATCCATCAGCCACACAAATTCCTACAACCTAGGCCACTCAGGTGCTCACAGGCATCACTGACATCAACTAACAGCTGAATAAACTGCATAAAGTATACACTACTGCACCCACCAAAAACCAAGCTAATGCTACTTAACTGAAACCCTAGGTCACACCAAAAGGTGAAAATCTTTCCATACAGAGGCCATTCTATAAAATTGGAAGAGATGACTATTCTATCAGGTGCACAGATATCAACACAGGGACACAAGAAACATGAAAAAGCAAGAAAACATGACACCATCAAAGAAAAAGAATAGCTCTCTGATAAATTACCCCTCAAAAATGGACGTTTACAAATTGCCTGAAAAAAATTCAAGTCAGGTATGGTGGCTCATGCCTGTAGTCCCAGGTATTCTGGAAGCCTAGACAGGAGGATTGCTTGAGACCAGGAGTTTGATACTACCCTGGGAAATATAGTGAGACAATATCTCTAAAAAATCAAATCAAATCAAAATAACAATCTTAAGAAAACTCATCAAGATACAAGAGAATAGAGGGATGATTCAATGAAATTAGTAAAACAATTCACGATCTGACTGAGAAATTGAACAAAGGGATAGATACCATTAAAAGAGAAATCTTGGAGCTAAAGACTTTCAATGAACCAAATAAAAAATAAAATTGAGAGTATCAACATCAGACTAAATCAAACAAAAGAAAGAATTTCTGAACTAAAGAAATGTCATGAAATAACTCCAAGTCAGACAAAAAAAAAAATAAGTAATAAGAACGAAAAAGAATGAAGAAAGAGTACAATATCTATGGGACACCATTAAGATAATAAATATTTTCACTCTGGTAGTTCTATAAAAGAAGAAATTGAGAAAGGCACAGAAAGCTTATGTAACAAATAGTGGCTGAAAGCTTCTCAAATTTTGGGAGAGTTACGGACATCCAGATCAATGAAGGTCGAAAGACCAAATTAGATTCAACCCGAAGAGGTCCTCCTCAAGGCACATTATGATCAAACTGACAAAAATAAAATATCGAAAGAGAATTTGAAAAGCAGCAAAAGTGTCAAGTCACATATAAGGGAATCCTCATTAGACTGTCAGCAGAATTTTCAGCAAAAACCATGCATGCCAGGAAAGAATGAGAAGATATATTTGAAGTGATGAAAGAAAAAAATGTGCTACGCTATAATACTATATCCAGCAAAGCTATCCTTCAGGAATGTTGGGGAAATAAAGTATTTTCTAAACAAGCAAAAGGTGACCAGTAGACCAGTGTTGAAAGAAAAGGTCAAGGCAATGCTTTAATCAGAAGCAAAAGAACATTAATTACTATCATAAAATCATATGAAAGTATAAAACCCATTTGTAAAAATAAACTCATAATCAAATTTAGAATACTCCATTACTGTAATTGTGGTGTATAATCTATTAAATCTCGAGTATGAAGACTCAGAGTAAAAATGATCAGGTAACTATAGATACAACAAGTTATTAAGGAGTACACAGTATAAAAAGATGTAGTTTAAGGCAACAAAATGACAAATTGTTGGAGAAGAGTTAAAGCCTGAAATACCTTATGTGACCAAAGCTACTTTATTATCAGCTTAAAATAGACTTCAATAACTTTAAGATTTGTTATGTAAGCCCCAAAGTAACCACAAAGGAAAAAAAGAAAAAAATAGAACAGGTACACGAATGAGAAAGAGAAAATAATCAAAGCATATCACTCCAAAAAAAAAAAAAAATCCACCAAATCGAAAAAGTAAACAAGAGAGGAAGAAGAGAAGAAAACACCTAGAAAATAACTAGAAAGCAATTAACAGAATAAGTGCTTCTCCCAGAAACATATGAATGATAAGAAAGTGAAATGTTTTACTTATCATTGATATGTTTCCAGGAGTAGCACTTTTAATTTCCTTCAAAAACTTTTTTTCCACATTAAAACTAATTTAACTATTTGGTGCAAGAGGCCTAGCTTTGGCTTACTCAGCTTTTCACATACCTTACTCACTAAGCTTATTCGTTTCTAGCTTTTAATTTAATGTGAGATACGTGTGACTCTTTCTGTCACTGGAACACTTATAGGCCATTGTCGGGTTAGTAACTGGCCTAGTTTCAATATTGCTGTGTCTCTGGAAATAGGAAAGCCAGAGGAGAGAGTGAGACATGGGGAAATAGCTGACAGTTGAAACAGTCAAAACACACACAACATTTATCCACTACCTTTGCTGTTTTATGTGAGTGTGGTTTGTGGTTCCCTAAAACAATTGCATTAGTAATATCAAAAAATACTGATCAGAGATCACCATAACAGATTAATAATAATGAAAAAATTTGAAATATTGCAGGAATTACAAAAACGTGACACAGAAACATGAAGTCAGCACGTGTTGGAAATGTGAGGCAGATAGACTTCTTCAACACAGGGTTGTCACAAACCTTCAATTTGTAAAAAATGCAATATCTACAAAGCACAATAAAAGCAGATACACCTGTACACTATTGGTGGGAATGTATATTAGTAGAGCCATTATGTAAAACAGAATAGGGGTTTCTCAAAATATTAAAAAAAAGAACTACCATATGATCCAGTAATCCCACTAGGAGGTATACACCCAAAAGCAATGAAAGCAGTATGTCAAAGAGATATCTGCACTCTCATGTTTATTGCAGCACTACTCACAATAGCCAAAATACAGAATCATGCTAAGTGTCCATCAACATATGAATGGATAAATACAATGTAGTATAATATATATACACAGTAGAATCCTATTCTGCCACAAAATAAGAAAGCAATCCTGTTATTTGTGGCAACACAGATAAACCTGGAGGATATTATGTTAAATGAAATAAACCAAGCACAGAAAGATAAATACCACATAATCTCACTCATTTGTTGAATTTTAAAAAGCTGACTTTATAGCTGTACAGAGGAGAATAGCAGTAGACTGAGGAGGGGTAGGGAAGGGGGATGTGGGAAGAGATTTGTGAACAGGTACAAAATTACAGACAGATAGGAGGCATAGGATGATAGGGTGACCATAGTTAACAATACTGTATTGTATATTTCAAAATAGCTAAAAGAGAAGGTTCTGAATGTTCTCACCACAAAAAAAAAAGAGATAAATATTTGAGGTGATGGATAAGCTAAATGCCCTGATTTTATCATTGTAAAATGTATACCTGTATGGAAGCATCACCCCATACCCCATAAATGTGTACAATTATTATGTCAACTGAAAATAACATAAAACTTAATAAAGCTAAGTCTTAGAGAAAGATACTAACTTACCCAAAGTTCTGTCACTAGTAGAAAATAAAGGAAGGATTTAATTTGAAAGTGCATACTGTAATTATAAGCAGATTATAAGAAATCTGGAGTTAGGATCCACGTCAGAATGATTTTCGTATATCCCATTACATCCATCATGAACTACACATGTGAGAAGCACTGACATAGAATCCATTATTTTATATAACATATCTGTATATGTAAGGTTCATCAGGGATTTTATTCATAATGTATCTAATTATATTTTATTACTATATGACATCATATAACATGTATTTTATATTATTACAACACATCTTGCTTGAACATTCCTCTGCTGCTAGGCACGTGTGCCACTTTTCCATGTTATGCCCTATTGAGAACACAATGGCCTCAGTTCAAAGACAGGAATAATTAGGAGTCAAATTGACTGGTGCTGAATCCTGTTATTTTGGGAGAGTCACGTATTCATCCCAGGCCTTACCATTTTCATTGATAAGAGAGAGATTATGATAGTAGCAGCCTCTTAGGAGTGTTAAGTATTGAGAAGGATTTATGATTAAAACAAATATTATTGAGCACCCAACCTACACTAGACCAGACTCTGATGAGGTTAAGCAGGAAATAAAACAAAGTCCCTGATCATGTGGAGCCCCCATTCTGATGGGGCTACATTATATAAATATTAATATAATACTCAGTAGAATAAATCTTTATGAGCAAACCTTTGTATTTTCTATTTTCAGATCACCTCATAACTTACTTATTCTTCATGTGTGAGTTCAAATGTCACATATCCAAGGAAGGTCATTTTAAAACCTCAAATTAGTCAAATTCCTTTAGAATTAGTTTCTTTCAAAAACTTTTTCTATTGCAGTATTACATTTATTTCTGTGTTTATTTATTTCATTCAGTTCTCTTTCTCTCCTAGACTGTGTACCGTGTAAGGACAGAAACCATGACTATTTCTGCCCACACTGTATCTCTTGCGTCTTAACTGTGAGGTACCTAGCAGAGACTGACACTCTAACAAGCATTCATTAAGTAAATGAATTTGATGGATGACAGAAATGAATGAGGTCAGTTTTTATTACAGGATCAAAGTTCCCAATTTCTACGCCTACAACTCTTCTACCTCAAGACACCGTAAAGTTCACTTATGTGGATATTCACAAACCTCAATGAAACCCAGCAACCAGACAAAATCAAAGGGTAGTAGATCAGCCAAGAAGAAAGAAGAGTATTTATAATCAGCACCTAAAAGGAATTGGACACTTCTAGGGAGGGTTTCAGCATCATTTGTTTTATTCAATTAAAAGCCAACAGGCAGAGGTTGACTCCCTGCTGTCCTAGAAAAAATTCTTTAACACAGTCATGATTTATGGTTTATGAGACAGTCTTTAACTGACTTTTGTCCAGTTTTTGGAGAAGCTTATCATATGACTGGTCGCTTGTGTTAGTGAGAAATCACTTCTTGACAACAGTCAAATGTGCTCTTGAATTCAGACAGCAAATAACATATACTAATTCCAGGGGGAAGAAATAGTGGTTGAGTAAGTGGAAAGAGAAAGGACTTGGTAATTAATGTTATGGTAAGAATTAATGGGTTTGGATTAGAATTCCCATAAATGGGTTTTTGGGATTGGGCTTGGGCATTTGCATTGAAAGGAATGTTTCATGGCTTTTGTTAATGCATGTGTATATATAACTTCATGCCTGAGAGTTTCTGTTTGTGTTGGGTATAGGGATGTGAACAAGTACATGGATTTGGTGTCCTGTGTCTATGTGAATGAATACTATGTGTGTGCATTTACCATGTAAATATGGTAAATTTATACATGAACATATGAATGTGTGCATTTAAGTATGGCTTTTATTTTGATTTTTCACCTCTTCATTCAAAAAGGAAGAAATTATGGGAGCTGAGAAAGGAAGATAATTGACTTCTATCCATTTCCATTTCCTACCAAGGCAGTTCTTTAACATTTTAAATTTTTAAGCTTATTTTTAATAACAACCAAAATTTAAACACATTTTAAATTTGATACTTTATT
This sequence comes from Avahi laniger, assembly GCA_963575035.1. Taxonomy (NCBI): domain Eukaryota; kingdom Metazoa; phylum Chordata; class Mammalia; order Primates; family Indriidae; genus Avahi; species Avahi laniger. The sequence goes on from CAUYSK010035622.1 coordinate 76,723, forward strand.
TTTTGCTGTGGATCTTGTGAATCTTCAGGAAAATCAAACATATGATTTGGGAGACACATGGTACCATGTAAATATTCTTACAACCCGGCTTCCTGGCCCCAGCACACACTGGCAGAATAAAAATTTCTTGAGCTATATTCCTTTATATTATTGATTTAAAAATATTTTAATTAAAGGAAAATAAATATGTTTCTATTGTTAATACAGACAATAAAACACAACAGCACAGTCACTGAGACATAGAAAGCTAAACACCAGAAAATGAGGGACTCAAAGCTCTCCAAGCCCACTGGTCTTGCTCAGCAAAATGCAAACCAGGAGGCTTCCTAATCTAAGGCATTGCTCTTAATTTTGCATCTAGATGTGTGTGCCTTTGCAGCTCAGATGCATTTGCAAAATTAAAAGCATAATTTATCTCCAAGAGGCTATATTCCATCAGCCTAGTGACTTAGTCTTGATAAAAAACTGGCTCCAAACAATGTTTGCTCGCTGCTGCGGCTGATCTCAGGAGTAGCTCATCTCCAGCATCCAGGATGGGTTATGGGATGGAAGTCCATTCCCCTCCCTCCCTCAAACCGATACTGGTAATTGAACCAGATTTGTCATTTCCCCCATCCTTCACTTCACACCATCAACCAAGTGTTTCAAAATATATGAACTACCAGGAAAAGTACTGACAGAACTTGGAAGAACCTGTGGCTGGAAGACTCCAAGGGAAAGTGTTTCTCCTGGGATCAAATAACAGATAGTATCCTTTTATGCTATGAGTACCAAAATGGAAATACAAAATCATGAATAATTTTAGTTGAAATCGCACCTAAAAGTAACTATACAGAGGCACCCTAGTATAGCACTGAGGTGGGAGATAGGAATATTATGTTTTAGAAGGGGTATGTCAATACCTGAATCACACAGTACCAAGGCAAGACCAGAGCTGGGAGCAGTGGATATATAATGGGCAGGAGCTTACCACAGAAGATCATGAGTAGATAATATTTTTCTTTGGCTGGGCCTCTTTTTAATCTTTTCCCCTGTTACCTCTGAATCCCTGTGATTATGTACTGATTAGTGTATTTCCATCAGACATATAGCACAGGGTTTATTCATGTTTGCGCATGTGTTTGTTGTTTTATTTTTATTTTATAGTTATAAGTTTTCTTAGCAATCAATGAGGAAACAGAGTGAGAGGTTTTACCCAAGGTAGTAAAACAAGTTGAAAAACAGCCAAGCTTGGAAGACAGATTAACAGGATTCACGTCTACTAGTTTTTTCATGCACTTCCTATTAAATCAGAAACCAATCTCACCATGAGTGTGGCTATGAATTAAAGAAGACAACAGGCAGATGATTACGCTTTAGGATATTATGGATGAGGGTTGTTTTTACATTTTAACTCTAAAGGTTTTTTTTAGGACTGAGACGTTCATAATATTGGTTGAGATTCAATTCAGGAAAAAGTGATCACAGGTGTTGTATTAAAATGGTAGGACAATCTTTACTTAATATAAAAATATTTACCTTTATTGATGTCAGTATATTACTTTTAAAATAAAATTTTACAAAAATCAATGCAGATGGAGCACCCCCAGAATTGAGGAACCAACTGGGGAACAGATTATTGAGATTATTTTACGAGTTTGGGCTTTTTTGTTTTTTGCCTTTATTTTCCACTTTGGTCGCCTTGTTTTAAGTTAATATGAAACTGTTTCTTTTCTTAGTGGCATATATATTTATACACTTTTCAAAGGTTGGACAAGCTAATCGACAACCAGAGCCAAATGTTTTTACTGTCAAATTCTGATACAGGCAGCAAATTCCCAATAGCAAAGAGTACCTACTTTTACTTACTTAGGAGGGAGTATCTGTAAATGCTTAAGTTTAGGAAAGGATATTTTTCAAAAATTGATAGATGAATTCTTAGAGTCCAATTATAGGCTATGACAATTGGGTATTGTCTCTAAGAACGTATACTTTGAATGTCTACCTCCTTTTATGATTTTGTGTGTAGCTCATGCTTGGTCCCTGCCCAAGGTACATAATATGAGTTGTTTATTACTTAATTAACACTAGACACTAAATTTCTAGTTTCTCCTCCAATTTCCCTAAAGTCAATTTAGTTCAGTATTTCAGAGGCAGAGGCCTGTGTCTATGAGTGTCTCAGGCTTCCTGCAACCAATAGACTACTTTAAACATAATGAGCCAGATTTGAAAGTTGAGTAAGGGAAAACAAACTGGCAGATTCTGGAAATCAGCAGGGCCAGAAGTCATATCCATGATGATCACTGAAGACAGAAGGAAAGGCAAGCTGAAAGGGACAGAATCAGTGAGAAGAAGCAGCAGGGATGTATGTTCAAGCAAGGAGATTGGTGAGGAACTCAGGCCAAGGATGGGATTAAGACTCAGGTGAAAAATTAAGGTTAGCCTGGGCTACGAAGAGTAATATTTATATTTCTTTAGCCAAATGGGAGGAAAACTATAATCTGATGGTGTGTGCACATGTGTGGGTGTGAGTATGTGTGTCCAAACATTTAAGATCTATTGTCTTATCAAATTGCTAGTATGCAATACAGTATTATTAACTACAGTTGCCATTTTGTACATTAGATCTCTGGAACTTATTCATCCTGCATAAATGAAACTTTGTACCATATGAACAATATCTCATGATTTCTCCCTTCCCCCAACCCCTGGAAACCACCATTCTAGTCTCTGCTTCTATGAGTTTGATTGTTGTAGATTCCGCATGTAAGTGAGGTCTCACAGTGTTTGTCTTTCTGTATCTGGCTTATTTCACTTAGCATAATGTCCTTCAGGTTCACCTGTGTTGGCACAAATGGCAGGAATTTTATTCCACCTCCAACATAACACATGGTTGAAAAACACAAAGAGGAGCTCAAACCAATAACACGCTCACTCATGCATAATAAGTAAGGAGATATTTACATGGAGAAGTATGATTTGTATTGCTGTGGACATACGTTCTGTGTTCCAGAATGCATTGTTATGCACGCAAAAATTTAAAAATAAAAATTGATCTTCACTGAGTTTTAAAAACCCACTAGTAGGATGTCCCAAAGGCCTAGCATATTACATTTTCACTTGGCTGCAAATTGGCTTCACTGTCACATTTGTAAGCTCTGGCCTTAAGGCATTTTATCCCAGGCAATCGAACAAGAGTTCTGCTGTTCATATCTCTTAATTTTATTTTTCTCAAGAAATCTCATAAGATGAGAAATCATAAAGGTTAACTTTGCCAAAACATCAGCAGTTATGTACATCTACCTCTAACGTCCTCCCCAAAATAGTCCTTCACTCTGCTCTCATTCATTCATTCATATGTAGTCATCATCCAATGCAGATTATAATGTGGAAGATGCAATAACTGTTCTTCAGAGCCTCCACAGCTTATTAAGACAGGCCCACACTTAAATCTAGGCTTCATTACTCCCCGCCAGCACAATCCTGGAAAAACTACTTAACCTCTTAGATCTTCAGTTACCTTATTTAACTTTCGGTAATAAAATGATTTGTTACTAAGTGGAGTCTCATTTAATGATGATAATTATTGTAATCTTTATTAGAATTTACGCTGATAGAAAACTCTGGTTAAGTTACATAACTCGTCTTTACTTTAGTTTCTGCATTTGTTAAAATTATAGAATTTGGGAGGAGATTAAGTGAGTCACTATATGTAAATGGTATCTGGCACTAGTGAACGTAATGAGTCATAATGCATTATTATGAAAATAAACAAAATTCACATATATGTAAGCATCATTAATGTTTTAAAATAGGTGTGCTTCACATAGGATGAAGTAAGTTAAGAAAAACTTCTGGAAGGAAATTTAAACTAAATTGTCAGTAAATTTAAAAGAGGCTGAGTTCAATAGATTAAGATTATATTGAGATAGAAAGGCCTGCTTGAATGTGGATGTGAACTATTACGCTACCTGACGAAGTTAAAAGCCACAATTCAGAAGCAATTTTTCCTGAGCATGCAATTTATATTCCTTTTCTTCCCCCTGATTTTCCATCTTGGGGCTTGGTAGGAGGCAGCCCCTCATGGAGTTCCAGTTAGCTGTCAACTCTGAAGTATGATTTTTCCTTCTAGGTTTTGAGTTATTGATGGGAAAACAATTTCTTCAACTTTTTCAGCCTGAAAAACAACTCTTTAGTCATTCTCTCATAATTCAGGAAAAGTTGTATAGGATGTGTATATATGTGCATGCTTGTGTGTATGTTTATATGGTGGTCATGTACATGCTTTTGCTGGTAAAATTCTCAAAAAATTTTCAAAAGCAAACATATTACTTTTCTGTTTTATATCATTGTTTATTAATGTTAATGTTGTTGCATTTATTTTTGCATGTACAGACATGTTTCCATTTTCATTCAAACTTATGTTATTTTTTTCCAAGAGTGCCAAGTGAATTTCAATGTATTTACTCTGTATTTCTATCTCAACTTCATGCCTAACACAATGCCTTGCACAGGTTAAGAAAGTTAACAAATGTTTACTGAACACCAAGTGATGAATGAGTCTACCTAGACACATGTTGCTTAAGACACTAAAGAAAAGACATAGAATTATTTGGCACGAAGTCCTTTCAAGTCAAACATCTACTAAGTGCTGAGCAATATGTGAAATGCTACAGGTGGAGGTGATGGATAAACATGTTTGAGTCCTAACACTTTTCCTGGGTTGGCAGGGAAGCAGTTTAGGTTGACTATTCATGATTTGTAGGACAATCTCGAGGCAGAAGAATTGGTACAATGTTTGCTAATACTCTGTAAACATTACAGAGAACAAAGTTAGAGAATGTCTGAGAAAAGCCAAAAGAGCCGGATACAAACGGATGCCTATTACACAGCATTTAGGAAACACGAGTTACAAGGTAAACTCAATCACAGACATTCGTTAATTTTCATGGGGTAAATATTCCCACCACAGCCAATTTCGATCTGTCAGTGTGCTGTGAATCAGCTTGCAAAATTCTTGAACATTTAACAAATGCCTCTTGCACACCACTCTGTCCCACACAAGAAAGAGAGTTGGGAAATAGGAACCGTATCAATGGTCCATAGCAATTCTGAAATCAAGCGGGGCACGTATTGGCAATTATGTTATTAGAGGCATGTACCTTGGGAGTGGTTCTCCATGTCTCTTAGCTCTGTTCTCTGGGTTCTTGGCTCTTTTCTCTATGTAATCCTCCCTTTTCTACAAGAAACGCCTCATGCTTGCATTTAATTAGAGTGCTCAGTCTTCTTCCTGCACAAAGGAAGTTGGAGACCCCAACATCTTTCATTTTAAACTATCTCTGTCCCTTTAACTATAAGTTTACAAAATCTCTTAAAATTGTATGAGTTTCCTGTGTATTGATTTATAAGTCACCTTATAAATCAAAGTCTACATTAACCTGTTAACCAAAATTATGAACCCACAAATCATTTTGAGCACAGTCCCTTCTTACCTTGAGTGGGCTGAGAATCAGAGTGTTATAGAAAAACACCCTTGAGTGTCTCAGAACTCTTATTTCCTTGGGTTTAGTCTAGAAATGGTCTAACATGAATGCCCTTTAGAGAATTAGAAGCCTTATTGCACAGCTGATAGGAATTGCCTTAAATGCAACATCCTAAGAAAGAGTATCAGATGCACTTTAGAAACTTAACATTTAGACCATGTTTTACTGGTGGTACTCTGAAAGCTAAACCCATAAGTTCATTAGGTATTTTTCTATTCTGTATGCTACCTTAGGTGACCATGTTGCCAGGCTTTCATGACATGAGTAACCTTTTTTTCGGCTTCAAATAAGAATTTTCTTTCTGTTTTCCCCACCTTTTCTCACAGTTTCTTTGAGAAAGTACCTACCTCTTAGTTCTAAAGTGAGTACCGAATATTTACACTTTTCCTAAAATAGTATTGTACTTCTAGGCACTAATTTCTGTTTTGGATATCTGTTCTTGAATAACTAACTACCCTAAATGTTGTTGTCTTAAAAGACAAACATTTCTATGATTATTTGGGTTGTCTGGGCTCAGCTGAGTGGTTCTCTGCTGTATGTGATGTTGACAGGAATTACAGTCATTTAGGACTTTGATTTGTTTAGAACGCCAAAGATTGTTGACTCACATGGCTAGCAGTTGATACTCGCAGGTGGCTAGAAGCTAAGTTGGGGTATTGGGCTTAGACATACAAATTCTCTGTGGCTTGGGCTTCTCATACCACAGCAACCAGGTTCAAAGAGAGAGCATCTCAAGAAAAAATATTCTAAGAGGGAGGAAGCAAATGTTTCCTGCCCTTTGAAAGGGGATGCCTGGAGCTGGTATAATATCACTTCTTCCTTCTAGTGGCAACAAGTAGTCACAGGACCAGGACAGATACAATGGAAGGAGGAATAAACTCTACTTCTCAAGGAGAGCATTACAAAGAATTTGTGGCCATCTTTAATCCATCAGACAAAGAGACTCTATCCTGTTTCAGGAAACAAAAATTTTCTGGGCAACCAAAGACAATAACTTTGTTTCCATCATTTTTGATGAGTTTGCTTAGGCTGTATATGACTGACTGCATCCTGTTCTTCCTCACTTCTTGAAATTATATAACCATCAATTTGGAAAATCTCTCAATCAAGGGAGAGATCATACCTACAATACTCCTCATTCCAAATGATCATGGACCATTGTCTTGGTGTCTTTTCTGATCACCTTCCTTATTATGGTTTCAATGATGGATATCAACAATTGTATTCCCCATTTATTCACTACTGTCGTTCTTATAACCAACTTTCCTCATCCCTGCACAGAAAATAGGATCGCAGACTTAGGATATCTAGATGCTTGGCTTGGCTCAGATATTTTCTAAGTGACCTTGGGCAAATCAGTAAGTTTGCATCAATTTTCTCATTTATGATATGCTAATAAAAATAAAATAATATTTTATTATAATGAGATAGTTTATGTGAAAGTGTCTCTTTATATTGGGGTTTAGGATGTGTTACATTCTTGAGAAGGATGCCTACCCACTCACTATGAACCCTTCAGCTGAACCCTCTGGGGGGACAGCTTGTGTTTACATGCAATGCTGCTTTGGCTGGTGAAAGCCAGCCAGCTGACACTGGCAGTATGACGGAAAAAGAGGCCTCTGTCCACAGCCACTGCATGTACTATCACCTGTGGGAAAAAGGCCATACACCAGTGGGGCCCCCATCTGTTTCAGGCAGCCAGCCAGCCAGCTCCAACCTGTCAACCAAGTATCTCCTAGCCCAGTTGGTCTCTTCACATTACATCTTGAACCCCAGTGATTTCAATCTGTTTTGTTGATTGTTTAGATATTTGGTCTATAGGATGCCAAATCATCAGTTTGACTAATTTGGACACTGGATTCACCAGATGTTTTGGAGATACATATGCACATGATTCACATAGAGAGCCTTGTGTGTATCCTGGGGCTCTTTGAGAAGATGAAAGAAGCTTTTTGTAACAAGTGCCATTATTACTTCAGAGTCTTAATACCACTGCCACAATTGTTGGACTCTGGGAAATAAAGTTAACTTTGTGCATAGAAAGAATGCGTACTTGATTCTCAAGTTAAATATATACCCCCCTTTTGTCCCACATTTTTCTTTCTCTGTCCCAGTCACTTTCCCTGAAATTCTACCCTTTGGAATACTTCAGAAATTGAAGACCAAAACAAAATTGCTGATTTGTCCCAAGAGGGGAAATCATCAGTAGTTAGTACTATAATTGAATGAATTGATTATTAGCTAAGCAGTGGCTGTCTAATTGAGCCCTAAAGGAACAGAACAGAGGACAGGTGATATTAGATGAGATAAAAGTACATGAAAGATTTTACATTTCTGGTAGATATGATGAATACATAAGCCCCTGGGTAAAAGTGTGTAGAACATGAGCCAGTAAAGCCAAAGGTAGATCGTGGGTGGGGGGATTTACTCTAGAGCTGTATGGAAGGACTTCTACCAAGCAGATGGAGTCGATTACAAGTGCCCTGTCTGATATTGCTTGAGGAATGGTAGGAGCTAATGACTCCAGATATTACTATGCTCACTAATATCTTCCATACTTTACCCAGGCAATTTGATTACGGTAGATTGCAAAAATAGCCAAAATACTTTGAATCAACTTTCATTAGTGAGTGAAGTTGATTTCTCCACTCTTTGAATCTTTACCCTTGTGACTGGCTTTGACCAGTAGAACACGGAAAAAGTCACAGTGTGCTAATTAGATACCTAGGCTTTAAGAAGTCCTACAGCGTCCACTCTTTCTGCTCTTATAACCTGCTATCAGCATGTGAATAAACCCAGGCCGGCCTGCTGGAGGACGAGAGGCCACTGTCTCTCCAACTGGTAACCAGTCAAGCCCTGAAGCAGAGCTGTCTATCTGATCAGCACTGACCACAGGTGCATGAGTGAACCCAGTCCAAAACAGCAGAAGAACCACTAACTGAATCCAGTCAAAATTATTAAGCCATATAATCACGAACTAATTACGTGATTTCTATTTTAAGACACGGAGTTTTAAAATGGTTTATTATATACCAACAGCTAACTGACTTTGTGACATAGTGAAAATAACTCTAATAATTTTAGAGTTATTCAGAGTGTATGTGGGTGTATGTGGGAAAGGCGATAACCTTTCCTCCAGCAACAACAATCCTCTTAAGTCTTGATCTGTCTAGGCTAAAACCCTTACTTTCTCAGAGCTTAGCATTCACAATTTAAAACACATGATCCTTAAGCGAAAGTAGTGAAAATAATGAGGAGGTAATATCTCAGGTGCTAAGGTAATAATGATAATAGAATAATGGTAGTAATTATAATGATATGAATATAAACCATCATTATCATGTGCTTTCTACATTTGGGGTACCTGCCATATTAAGGATCTCAGCTGCATGTTCTCATTTATGCTTCACAATAACAATGCAAAAAAATTATTATCCTCACTTTATAGCTGAGGAAACCAAGTCTCAAAAAGTCAAAGTGATTTTCTCAGGGTCACAGCAACAGGGAATGGAAGAGTAAGGACTTAAACCTCGCTTTCTGTGATTCTCAAGATCCTGTTTTTAATTACTTAACAAATAACAAACTGGTACCAATAGTAAGTGAAACACTCTTCTACGTGGAAGAAACAGTAAGACCCAAAAGCCTCTGGGTTTATATTCTAATCAGGGATATGAGAAATAAAAAATAAGCAAATAAATAATTTAAGATAGTGATACGTGCTATGCAGAAAATAAACATGATGCCGTGATTGACAGTAAGTTATTGGTTACTTTACATTGGGTGGTTACAGATGCCACTGAAACACAGACCACAGGAAAGAACAGCTGTGAAATATGTCAGGGAAAAATGATTTCAGTAAAAGGGAAGAATTAACATGCAGGACATAGGGCTAAAATGACATTGGACTCTCTGAGAGACAGAGGTGTGGCTACAACACAATGAGGAAAGCTAACAGTGTGAGATATTCTGAAAAGATAATCAAAGACTTGATTATTTAAGGGGCCTCCTGATCTTTTTGTAGGTCAGAGTAAACAGTTTAAATTTCATTTTAAATGCAATGGAAAAAAATTAGAAGATTTTAAGTAGATAAATTATATCATCTGATGTATATTTTTAAAAGATCACACAGACTTCTGTGTGGAGAATGCATTTTATAGGAGAAATATAAGTAGTAAGATCAATAAGGAATATTAGTAATAAGGAGCATTAAATAATAAGGAGTATTAAAGTATTCCAAAACATGATGATGGCTCAAGTTAGAGCAATAATTATAGAAATGGAAAGAAGTGAATGAATTTGGAGTACCATTTTAGATGTTCAGTTGACAGAATTTAATGATAGAATGATTCTTAATGATAGAATGAGTCCAAAAGGGAAAATAATAACGACCTTTAGATTTTAGAATCTGAGGATCACATTCCAAAATGATAATGACTAGGGTAGAAGCAGGTCATGAAGTGGCAAAAAGGCTCAAAATTTCTAATTTTTGGTAATTCGTGGTAATTTCTACTTTTTGCTAATTCATAGTAATTAATCCAAGAAAATATATTTAGAAAGATATAAGGCTGGATATCAGAACAAGCTCATGGAGGGAAAGATTTCTGATATGTAGCTGGAGATGACCAGAAATGATGTTTGTCCACACTAAAAATTAGTGGTCAGGCTGGAAGAGTGACAAAGATAACTAAGAAAGAAAAGCTAGTCAGATAGGATGAAAACAGGGAGAGCATGTTGTACAAGGAACCGAAAGAGAGGTAAAAAAGTATTCTTGCAAAAAAAGAGAAAGTGATCAATTGTGTTGAATGTCTCTAATGGTTTGTATAAGAGGAGATGAAGAAGTGAGGATTGGGCATAGCAGCTGGGGAGAGTTGACAATCACACCATTTCAGAAGGCTGGTGACAATAAAAGCCTAACTAGAAGTGAGTTTCAGAGATAATAGAGAAGACAAAGTGGATTAATACTCCACTACCTGCCATATATTCATAGAGAAGAAATTTACTTTGGAGAAATTGACATGTCAGCAGCCATCCAATTATAGTTGGCTTGGTTAGAAATATCATAGAGAAATGGGTAAAGAAAAGATATGAGTAGTGGGTCTCTAAAATGGAAAAATTCTAGTAATCCTCAAATGTTATTAAATTAATTTTAGTATAATCTCATTATAGGCCAATCCCCATTCTAAACAGTACACAAATTTTAGAGATGCATGTTAACTCTTATATCCAGAGGGGACCAGCTGATGTGCAAAAAGGGTAACTGGAGGACTAAGTAACCTCTAGGATATGATAAGTTGCTTTTGACTAGCAGGAGCAGTTTTATGGGTAAAGTCAACATTTGTAAGACTTGGAAAGAGGAGAATAACTGATAATTGGATAACTAAGAGAAAAAGAGAAGAGGCATTGCCATGCAGTGTTGTTGGTGCCTAAGTTGATAATGGCTAAAGAGAAGGGTTGAGGCCGGTCAATGGAATATCCAGGTCCTATGGAATTTATGTGATGTAAATGAAGCGACAGGAAATAGTACTGAAGAGAGGAGTTACATGATCAAGATTGCTTTATGATGCCAGTGTTTCATTACTAGTATGTGCAAGATGATTTGGAGGAGAAAGAGACTGGAGGTGGAGAAATCTGTTCAAAAGCTACTGAAATAGACCAGATGAGAGGTAATGAGGCATAAACTAGGACACCGGGAATAGGAATGGAGAATGAGAAGAGGTTTCAAAGATGTTACCGAAAAAAGAGAAATAAATAATGGTTTGCTAATTGTTCCATTGCTGTGGGCTCCTAGCAATCCATTTATCCATTCCTGTGGTCAACTCCACAGTGAATCAGACTGTTAGCACTTTACAGTGCATGGATTAGTGTTCTGGGGATTACTGCTTGCTGCAATGGGTAAATGGTGCAAAAGGGTGAGGTTGGGAGCTATAATGAGAGACAGATGTAGGGAAAGAGCATTGAGACTCTTCTGCTATGTGGCAAATTGCAGCATGTGGTCGGTTTACTGATGAGATGCTCTTGGAGTTCCCTGCAGCCACCACAGAGCATTTCACTTACCTCTGGCCATCTGTTCCAGTCCTGGGTATCTTCTCCTCTTCCACTCAGGTTCCCAGGATGATTTCCTAAAAAAGAAAATAATAAAAGGAGAAGAAAGAAGAAGAAAAAGGAATAGGTATCACCTCCTCAAATTGTTCTCAGATTGAGTCTGTACAGGGAGAAAGAAGATGCATGCATGCACTCTGTATTCTCACACTTAGGAACACAGGCTCCAGCATGTGAAATGGCTAAAGACATCGCTGCTCTGATGGAAGCTGGGGTAAAAGCCTAAAAGCCCCGTCTTCTTGGCTGGCCCCACTAGGCCCTCCTAATGGCCTCCGTTGGGATTGTGGGGAGTGCAGTCAGAAAACCACTGATCCAGTGCTCTCATTTTTCATGCTGGGAAACTGAAACTCAGAGACGAAGTGACTCTCACAAGGGTCACATTGCTATTTAATGGCAGAATGATGCCAGAAATCAAGTCCTGACCCTGTGCTTTTCTCATAATACATTCGCTCCCATCTAGAATTAAAGGTTGTCTCCTTGCTTTCTTGTGGTTTCTTGCCCACTGGATTAAACATGTCTTTTTATTCTTTTGCTTTGACATCTGGGGCCTTACTGACCCTGGAAAAGCTGCCCCGCCCCCCCAGGACTAGCCAATCAGTAGAGATAGTAAACAACCCACCTGTGAGCATACTTGTCATATGCAAACTAACCATTCCAGAGCCTATAACTTCCCTCACTCTCCACATACCTCCTCTATCTGGCTTTTAGACTCCAGGCCAATATTCCTCTAATGGAATCACCTTCAGGTCCAGGTACCAGACAACTCAGGATGGCCTCTGCACTTCAGAGCTCACAGAAGTTTTTCAAGCTAGGCAATCATAAGCCTGCTTAAACTGTCTCACCTGATCCTTCCTATGGAAACCATAATGAAAGCTCTTGCCCACATTTTTCCTACACTCTTGCTGCTTCCTGACCCACCCTGGTGCTTCCCCATCTAGCCTTGCATGATGGGGCGTGCTCCCTCCTGTGAGTAACAAAATACCTTTTCAATGTCAGTCTTCTGATCTGTTGGCCTCCCCACACCTGAATAACAGTAAGACCTATGTTTCAAAATAACCATCCCTCTGTCCCTGTTCTTATTGTCTTTTCTATTTCTCCTACTATAGTGTGAGCAACTGAGGATAGGAAGAGGGTTCTGTTCTACGGTGTAGTCTCTGAGTACTTGGCACAAATAGTAAACCCCTCATGCATATATGCAAAAATAATGAATGTAGGTTTTTACAGAGTGATTGGAAATCTACTACATGCAAAAATCTATACTAGGCACGATCACCATTCTCAGTGAGCTCATAATCAAGTCTTACCTATGGAAAGTAAAATATATATCTAGGTAACTGAAATAAAAAGTTAGGATGTATAATGTCAAAATAGAGACTCTGATAAGATGTGCTCCCATATGCCAGGAAAAAAAAATTATCACAAGTTGGAATATAAGAAGTTGAAAGGGGTGTTTATAGGTAGAATCAGGTATGAAGCATTTCAGTTGGCAAGTATGATATAAAGCCATGAAAGTAAAAAAAAACAAAAACAATGGAACATTTAATTACCCTGTTTCAAACACTTCAGCATCTCAACTTTTCCTTTAGGAAAAATATCCAAACTCATTAGCATTACATAGAAGATAAGGATTTCTACTGCTTTCTTTACCTGACCAACTCTGCTCATTCTCTGAGAGGCCTTCTGTGATTCCCCCAAGTCCAAATTCTTCCCTCTCTTCAGTGTCCCCTTCATTTTTCTCAACTATAAAATTTACAGTATTGTATAATATTGTCCAGTTGTCTATATTTCTCATAAGACTCTAAACTCCATAAAGGCTGTATGTGTGTGTGTGTTGGGGGGCAGGAGATGGGGTTATCAGCTTTGTGTTGCTCATTTCTGGAACCACACCATCTAGCACATAGTGAATATTTAATAGTGATTGATGGATCAGTCAATTGGTGAAAAAAGGAGAAGTGAGGTTTTCCAAAATGGCTAGAGCCAGGACTGTGTGGATCAGCTCTGAAGTGACCATATAATTTATCATTCCACCTGTCGTACTCTTAAGGCTGAAAGGGGGTACAATTATTAACTCTGTTGTGACAATAGGAATAAATGGGACTCACTTTGGTAAACCAGAGTTTTAAGTTACAGCTTGTCTCAACTATTATCTGCAATTAGCCTGGTCAAAGACAAAATTTCACAGAGGAAAGAAGAGGCATCCTTAAAGGTAACTCTGTAGAGCTAAATCAATGATGTTTCTTCCACTGTCCTGATCATCTACACTGGGAAAGGTTTGGAACACTTCAACTCTGATTACAAAATGTTGCCAGAAAGTCCAAGATGAAGAAAAATAATAATAATAGTAGTAAGCTATATTAGTTCTTAATTACTACATTATAAAGTCTTATAAACTTTAATGGCTTTAAGACAAACAAATTTGTTATCTTGCAGTTTCTATAGGTCAAAAGTACAGGTATGGATTGACTGGACTCTTTACCAGGCTGAACTCAAGACATCAGCTGGGTCCGGGGCTATCTGGGTTTTGTGGTCCTCTTCCAAGCTTGCTGGGTATTGGCAGAATTCCCTTCCTTGTGAGTGTAATACTGAGGTCTTCATTTCTTGCCACTTGGGGACCACTATCCACCTTCAAGGTCAGCCTCAGATCTCTGCCCTGTAACTCTCTTCATAGACAGCTCACAAGATTGAGATCTGCCTTCTTCCAGGCTAGCCAAGTGCATCTCTCTGGCTTCCTCTTCTGCAACCAACCAGAAAAATTGTGTTTTAAAGGGCTTATCTAATTAGATCAGGTCCATCCAGGAAAACTTCCCTTTTCCTGTATAATGTTACAAAATGACCACAGTAATATCTCATCATATTCATAGGCTCCACCCACACATGAAGTAGGAGGGATTATACAACAGTGAGGGTCATCGAAGGTCATCTTAAAATTCTTTCTACCGCATGCATCATTTTAGAACAGTTGCTGTAAGCCAGGCACCAAGATAAGCACTGTGCATATATTATCTAATTTAAACAGTACGATCATCTTACGGGGTATAAGTTACTATCTTTACTTTAAAACTGAGAAAAATGAAGATTTGGGGATATAGGTGATGCTATGATGCCACTCATGTTGGGAGATCTAGTTGCTGATGGCTCTTAGCTGATTCCCTCTCCAGGAAGCATCACAGGATAAAGAGAATTGACCCACCCAAAGTCATATCCCCCCAACTCATATCTAGTGACTGGAACCATGAGGTTATAAAGTCTCAGCCCCTTTGATTTATGACAGGACCATGCAACATTCAGTCCCAGAAATCCTCACAAGATCAGCCGAAGTCTTTGTTACGAATCTCAAAGGCTGAGTCTATTTCAAGGAAACTGACTTAATACAAAGAGATGGAAAAAATAAGAACAAACAAAGGAATAAAGAAATGCCCCAGTTCACAGAGAAATTTAAAGCTAGAACCAGTATTTGAACCCACGTGGTAACTAACCCATGCTCTAAATCACTATGCTATACTGACTCTTGATCCTCCTTATTAGTCATTTAAGCATTACAAGTGGAGAATTTGGAAAATGATCATGTCTGTTTCCTCTGGAATCTGAGATCAATTTGAGCATGGTATTATTTGCACAAAGAAGAAACGGAAGAATATTTCACTTTCTTACTGGAGTCAAGATACACAATAAACCTGTGATTGATTTATTGCAATGTTATCAATTCACATAATTTTGAGAGTCGGACGAGAAATAATAGGTCTTCTAGGATCACTCACTTTTTAATCTGGAATTGAATCTCCAATGTCACTGCTTGAATGTCTACATTAATAGGAACCTTAAGCTTCGAGGTTAACGGTTCCCAAATTCTGGTCCATGTTCCAAGTCAGTGACGGTAGAATGTCAGGAGCAAATTAGGCATTAAGTAAATATCTGTTAAATAAATGAATGATTAAGCATCACCCTCAATTTTCTGAATAGTACTCTCCAGTGTAAAGTGTCATGCACATACTTTTAATAAGTCCTTCCAGATGATTTCAAATGTAGAATCAAGTTTGAGCAGCATTGTTGAGCATGTTAGATTAATTTTTATTTGGCAAAATACATATAATATCAAATTTACCATGTAATCATCTTGTTTTTTAATTTTTTACTGTGGTACAGTATACATAACATAAACTTTGAATTAACCATTCTGAAGAGTGTAATTCAGTGGCGTTAGTACATTCACACATGGTTATAAAACCATCGCCACTGTCTAATTCGTAACTTTTTCATCATCCAAAAAGAAAACCTGTGCCTATTAAGCAGACACTCCCCATTTCCCCTTCCGAAATTGAGTCATCTGACCCAGTTTATCTCCTGATAATGTTCGTATCTCTTGCTTGTCCCCTGAGTCTAGTCATTTTAGGCTAAATTTACCCATATGGCGTGGTTTAGAGACCACACCACTGATTTTTCCCCTCTTGATCTGTTTATATTTGTCCAAATTCCTTTAAATTACACTATCTAAAATGTGGCATGGTTTTACCAGGAAGCATAAAACAAAACTATCTCCTACCTGGAGCCTACCTTTAATTTAGTCTTAAATTGTTTTAGTGTTAAGAGCAGCTATTTTACACTGCTGATACCCACTGAACTTGACAACTAATTTATTTAATGTGTGCTACTAGTAAGCCTTATTTTCTTATGTGTTAAGATATTTTAGGAATCTAAATTCAGAACTTTATATTCATCCTTTTACAATGTGTTTAAAACATTTTTTTCAAATTTACTGAGATCTTTTGAGATCTGATTTTAAATTTAATTATTAGCCCAACTCAAGTGAGTTTTAAATGTTGTATGTATCAGGTCATACCATTCCAGTCCTCTGACAAAATTAAAATATATGTGTATATATATGTATAATATGCTGGGTGAGTTTTATGAGCTTTGGGAAGGCTCAGACAATGCTTTGGAAATATCCATGTCTCTATTCTGTAATTCACAATGCCTACTTAGAACTTAAAAAATACCACATAGTAGTATACTCTGCAGTACACTATACACTCTGAAGTATTATTATGGTTGAGGAAAATTTACTCCCTTCTTGCATGAGTCAGTTGGATGGACTGAATTTCGATAATGGCCACCCACATATGTCCTGTCCCCTCACCCCTGGAACTTATGACTGTGATGACACATTATTCCCATGATTACATTATATCATATGGCACAGTTGACTGTAAAATAGGGAGATTATCTTAGAATATCTGGGTGGCCCCAATGTGATCATATGAATCCCTAGCAGCAGACAGCTGGCTCCCAGTGGTAGCAGAAGAGGAGTCAAACAAATTTGAATCATAAGAAGGACTCAATGTGTAATCGCTGCTGAGGTTGTGAAAGGAGGGACCAAGTGAGAAGGAATGTCGGTACCTCTAAGACCAGAGAGCAGATGCCAGCAAAGAAATGGGAATCTCAGTCCTATCACATCCAGGAAATAAATTAACTATTTCAGCAACATGAATGAGCTAGGAAGTATTTTTTCCCCAGAGCCTCCAGGTAAGAGGCAAGTCCAGCAAACGCCTGATCTTCGTCTTGTCAGATGCGAAGCAGAGTGCGCAGCCAAGCCCACCTAGACTTTTCACCAACAGACTCTGAGTGATCAGGAACAGTAGTATTCTAAGCCTCTGAGTTTGTGGTAATTTTTTATGCAGAAATACAAAAACTAATATGACCAGAGACTAGTCAAGAAAATAGAAACAATTCTGAGTTTTACAAATAGAGGGAATTTAATTTAATTGATCAAACAGATGGGGGGGAGCAAAGTTAAGCAGCAAAAGAAGAGAATCCGAGTCAATCTAAGGAATCTAAAAAAGGAAGCCACTATTACTTCTAGGGCTGGAGGTACAAGGAGAGGAGGCGACGTTGCCAGAGCAGAGAGTTGGAACCACGCTGGTGGTAGACCAGAGAACCCCACAGGAGATAAAGACATTGTGGGAGACATCCAAGTTGGAGAGAATGAGGGAAAACTGCTCCCGAGTTCCCTCTTCTTCTACCTTCCAGTTGTCCATCAGCTCTTTTCATTGGCTGATCAACCAGAAGGTCAAAGAGCAAGAGCTCCCAGAAAATGCCATACTGTTGCTCTCTGTGATTCAGAACAAAGAAAGAGAAGGGCAAGGAATGAATTTGATAGCAACAAGTTAAGTGACCGACACAGAGTTTACAGCACAGAGTTTATAGACTATCAAAATGGACAAGAAATAATTTAGGTACCACATATTAAGTGTCATACTATTTGCCAAGCAGCGTGTCAAGCACTTCATGCACACACCTCATGTAATCCTCTCAACAATCCAAGTTACATGAGATCAGTTCTTCACCCCTGCCCTGCATCCTTGCCCTTGCCATAGCCTCATCCTGGGTGAAGCCCCACTCCCCCAGTCCCTGACTTCAAGGCTCGGGCATCTGATTTTCTTTGGCCAATGATGTAGGACAGTTGTCACGGTGTACCAGTTTCAAAACTGGGCACGAAGAGGCTTCATATATTTTCATATGATCTCTTTTGTTTTCCCATTGCAGAGGAAGAATAAGTCCCAGTTAACCCGCTGTTCTGACGAAGATGAGACACGTGGTTCAGAGTCATTCCAGCCAACCACCGACAGGGAGAAGCAGAGCTGCCTCCGGTACTGCAGCCTGGAGAAAGCGCCCCAGCTGGGACCAGCCCCAATCAGCCAAACCCCTGTGATTATGAAAACAAGTGATTTTGTTTTGAGCCTTGAGTTTTGGGTTGGCTTACTATGCACAATTACTGTGGCAAAGTTAACTGCCACAAATTTTGAAAATTAGATAGCAGGGGACCAAAGCACAGATGGTTAAGCAATTTATCCAAGATCACCAGAGTTACTAAGCAGCAGAGATGGGATTTAAACTTAGTGCTGCCTGACCACAGACCTTGTGCTCCTAACCACTAATTGTACTAATTATAGTAAATCTTGGGTTTTAGTTTCAGATTGGAGAGTAGAATCAGGGGTTGGTGATCGCTTTGAGATTCATCATTCAGACCCCACCTCTTTTTATGTGGAATCGCTGTCAGAGTGGCTCTTCTTTTCTTAAAGAATGAGATATCGCCAGGAGGACCTGGCTCCCACCAAGAAGAAACAAACACGGACCCCAGCAGCTGCCTGACTGAGTCCGTGTCATCCATCGTCCCCCAAGCTGCTCAGAGACAGTGATGCAGTGTTCCAAGCTGCCTCTGAAATAGGCGAGCAGCTGGGCTGGGCATGAAGCCGTTGATTTAAGGTGGTGTCTCTGCCATTTCCTGCTGCCACTGTGCCCTCAGAGGAATTCACGTAAGTGGGGAGTAGATGAGCTCTCAAGGGAGGTGGTCGGGCCAGTGGTGCTGAAGCACAGGGAAATTTATGGCCGTGTTTCCAAATGGCTGCCGCAGACCAGTGAAGCTTCAAAGGCCTGTAAAGCCTCTTCCCCAGATTCACTCCCTTCCCGCTGCCACCACCTCGTGATTGCCAGAATCTCAGGCCTCGATCGTAGCAACCAGAGCCCTGGCTCTCGGGCTTTGATCTCTTCATTCTTCACGCCACTGGGATCTGACCACTCATACCCCATCGCCCTCTTTGTATCACTGACCCTGACAGGCTAGTCCTAGTGGGAAGAATACACAATTAAAAATCAGAGCCCTGCATTTGGATCCCAAATAGTAATAACTATCAATACATCATTGTTACAGTTATTATATAACTCTTAGCCATTATGGTTATTATGGCTTACAATTATTTAGTGCATTTGGTTGTCAATAATATATGTCAGATGACGAGCCGATTAGACAAGGACTATGATCCACACTACAAACAAAGAAATTGCAACTCAGAGAATATAATAAGCACTTTGCCCTGGGTTCTACAGCTAATGAGTAATGGAATTAGGCTTGAACCCAGCACTCTACGCTTTAGAAACTACATGCTAGGCTGCTTAGATGTCCCACTTTCTAGCTGTAAGAATTGGGCCACTAACCTAATTTTTTAGACTCATGTTCTTTATTTTAAAAATGGTATGATAATATCTCTATTAGTCTGGTTTCATTTAGTTAGTGATAGAAAACTCAACCCACATTTTTGTTTAAGGACAAAAGGGAGACTAATGCTTTAGATAACTAAGAATGTTTTTGGAAGGAAAGCCTCAATGTCATCTTCATCTTTCAGCAGTATTTTTCTCTGGGTTGGCTTCACTTCAAGTAGGGTCCCTATAGGTGCTCATGGCAACTGTAGGCTCATACCCTGCTATCCAGAGCAACCCCATTGATAAGAAAACTCCTTTTTGCTAATAGTTTCAGGAGCTTTCCAAAGACAGATTGATCCAAAATCAGTCCAATGGACCTCAGTCACAGTAGCACAGAACATAGGATACACTGATTGGATGTGATGAGGTCATACTTCAACTCATAGAGCAAAAGGTTGGAGGACTACCCAAACCACATGAAATCATTGTGGGAAATGGGCTGTTCTCAAAAAAAAAAAAAAAAAAATCAACATGTTGCCACTAGAAAATTAAGGAAACTGGCATATTTTAAGTATCTGCCCATGTATAATCATATCGTAAACATGGTTCTATCCTTGTTCCTCACAATAGCCCTCTGAATAAGTAGGGTGGGTATTTTCATTAGAACCACTTTGTAGGTGAAGAAATTATGGTTTAGGGAAGGTAATAAAATAAACACGATCACAGAGCCAGTAATTTACAAAGTCAGGGATCACATCCAGCTATACTAATTCCTGATTTTGCGCACTTATTTTAGAATTGGAATGTGTCATCTAAGTGGAAACCACTCTCTTAAATAACAGCTTCTCAGGACTTAAACCAGTACTCATGAGTTACATATATAAACCAGCACCTGATTATATAGAACCATCTCCCTGTAGCCTGCACAACAAAGAACACTGCCCCTATTTATCAGATGCACCATTCTGGAAAAAATTAAGGTGAGAGTTGCTACTGGCATATTGAATTTCTTACTTCTTCATACTCTCTTTCCAAGTGGAACATGAAGATATCTGAAAAGGTTAGAGCCAAAGAAATCTTGGCCCTTTGCTATCTATCTTATTAGCTCAACAGAGCAGGAGTAATGGCAGCCCAAGAACCATGCCAGTAGACAGATTTTTCTTGGTGTGCATAGGCTCTTGGGCCAGTTTGCTATCTTTATAGGTATGTTGTAATGAGACACAGAGTGAAATGGAATCTGAACTTGAGAGGAGTCATTGGGAAGCAATAGATCTGTAAGTGGAGCGGCAAAGCAAAACGCAGCTTAGAAATCACCCAGCAAAGAGAAAGTAGCCAGAAAAATCTGAAAGTGGAAGATTTAAGAGGTATTTCATACTAGCTGCACATCTATTTAGATAAATGATAATTGGAATATTGTGTAATCATTTAATACAGTATTGGAAAAGCATGATCATTGACATGTGAGGATGCACAGAATATAGGGGAAAATAGGCATTGCATAAAACCATTCACGTATGCTATTTTCTTAATCCCCAGTTACTTCATGAGGCAGATACTATTATTCCCATTTCAAAGATGAGAAAAGCAAGTATAGAAGTATTATATAAATAGTCATATGTTCTAACTACCTCATGGAGAACTCTCATCATACTGTGCAAACCTCAAAACATTCAATGAGAAGAGCCTGGAAAGGCATACTCTAAGAATTTAAGGCAAGTTATCATCTCTAAAAACATGGTATTACAGGCATTTGTTGTTCCTGTTTTGGTTATTTTTCCTTTCCTTATCTTAATTTTTCCAATTTTATTGTGATGATGATGATAAAACATACATCACTTTAGGTACTCGAACCATTATTATAAATCAAATAAAATGTACTTAATTTCTGTTAAGAAATATCAAAATATACTTTTTTAAAATCATATATCTGATGATTTTCTTTTCCTGCGGGTTCAAAATGTATAAAACAGAATCTTTCCTTTCAAAGAGCTCAGCGCCTTGGACCGGTTATGACCCTATGAATAAACTATATACAAGTACTGTACTAACATTGTGCTATAGGAATCTAGCTGAAGGATGATGGATGAATGAATTTCTTTGCATTTGTAACATTAATAATTGCTAGTGTTTATAGAAAATTCAAAGACTCTTAAAACACACAGTGTCCATGATCTCATTTGATTCTGAAAGTTACTATGTAAATAAACTATTTGGGAAAAACAGTGAGACCTGCTGATTACTGTTAGGGATAGCAAGTCTCAGAGAGATTGAGTGACTTCCAGGGAATTAGACAACTACTATAAGGCAGAGGGTGATTTTGAACCCAAGGAATCTGACTTCCAGCTCAGTTATTTTCAGCATAGAGTGTAGCTTCCTGTGTGGCATGTTATGCTTTTGAAAATCTTTCACATTTATCTTATTTATTTTTACTAAGGCAATTAATTTAACTGGTTTATGTAGAGTATTTATTATGTAGCAAGAAATTTTCTGGGTTCTAGGGATACAAAATTCAATACAATTCACAATAAAATTATATTTGGGGGATTAAAAGTACATACAAAAATGTAACTACAGAAAGAAGAGTATTAGTTTTACCGCCTTTCATTTAGTTCTTTTACAGCTCTATATTTCCATAAATATTAAATTAAGTACATTCTATTTTCTTATAAACACCATAAACTTTTCCCAATCCATTACCCCTCTTTTTTTTTGCCTAAATATATTAATAATCTACTCTTATGCCTTTTTAGTGTACATAGACACATAATCATAGGATATTAAACCTGGAAGAGGCATAAAATGGAATACAGAGTAGGTACTCAAATATTTTTTCTCAATTAATGAACAACTGAGTGAATAAAGAAAGGAAATGCCGTTATTCAAAGGACCCAATGAAACCATTAAGTGTCATCTGTTGCATTGTGGATACAAAAACTCCTATGTGAGCACAAGTGGGTTACATTCTATCCATGTCCCCTTCTATGTGAAGGCTTTTAATGTCAGGACAAGAAACCATGGTGAAATCAGTGAAATATGAATGTCTTTCCTTATATGTTTTTGAAATTATAAAACTAATAAATGTTGTTTGCAAAAATTAATTTAAAACAATCAGCAGTATGTAAAATTTTTATGTGATAATCACCTCTCACACTATCCAGAACCATTGTTAGCATTAACTAATAGGCATCCATGTGTTTTATGTATCCATTATCATTTTTATACTGTATAATTTAATGTTTCTATTATAGAATTATAATCATAGATGTATGTCTATAAACAGAAATGGCATTGCCCTATACATGTTGTGTTAGAAATATCTCTGATTTGTAAATATAATAAAATAACTTCTGTATTATAACTTCTGTGAAGTTATAATAAAATAACTTCTTCCTTCATGCTTCTTGATCTGAAGGATGTCATGGTTAAGAGAGTGGGTGCTGCATTCAGATAGGTGCAGGTTGACCTAATCTCTGCTACTTAATACCTATGTCATCTTGCACAATCAATTCACTCTGTGAGTTTTGGTTTCTTCATCAGTTGATTTCAATAATAAATACATCTTTTTAATAATGCTGTAGTGAAGAATATTTGAGATAATCTGTATAAGGATTTAGCACAGTATCTGACACACAGAAACTGCATAGTTCATTCTAATAATTAATATCATTATTTGCACAGTGAAATATTCCAGCATGTATGTACTGTATTGAATAATGACCCTCCAAAATTAATGTCCACCTGAAATCTCAGAATGTGACTTTATTTAGAAATAAAGTCTTTGTGGATGTAATTAGTTAAGATGAAATCATACCAGATTAGGGTGGATTCTAATCCAATGATTGGTGTTGTTATTAGAAGAGGGAAATTTGGACACACTGACACCCACAAATGAGAAAGGCACACAGGAAAAGCACTGTGTGATGATGGAGACAGAGACTGCAGCGATGTGTCTACAAGTCAAGGATGGCCAGCAACCACCAGAAGTTGCAAGAGTCAGGAATTATTTTCCCCTGGAGCCTTCAGAGAGAGATTATAGCCCTTCCAACAACTTAAATTTGGACTCTTGACCTCTAGAATTGTGAGGCAATAAATTTCTGTTGTATAAAGCCACCCAATTCAGTAATTTACTATAATATTTCAGCCCTAGGAAATGAATGCACTGTTTATGCAGTAATTCTCCTTTATCCGGAGTTTCACTTTCTATGGTTTCAATTATCCACGGTCAACTGCAGTCTAAAAGTGGGTGAATATATACAGTAAGATATTTCAAGAGAGAGAGTCACACATTCACATAATTTCTATTACAGTATAATGTTATAATTGTTCTACTTTATTATTATTGTTAATCTCTCACTGTCCCTAATTTATAAATTAAACTATACCATTCATGTATATGTATGGGAAAAATCATAGTATACATAGGGTTCGGTACTATCCATGGTTTCAGGCATCCACTGGAGGTCTTGGAATGTATTTCCTGCAGAAGAGAGGGGAAATACTTAATGTTTTTAGCTATTTTAAAATTGATGTGCATTTAGGGTTTGTAGTTGTTGCTCGTTATGTATTATTATGTTGTGGCTACGTCTTGACAGATGTCAAACGTATATTTGTTGAGTCAAGAGTATATGTTTTCAAAATTTTGATCTCCACTGCCACATTGTCCTATAAACGGGTTGTATGAAATTATACTCCATCAGCAATAAATGAGTGCCTTTTCTCTATATTCTAATAATGGACAGTTCAAATACTTGAACATAAGGACAATGGAGGAGTATTTCTCTACTTATTTATCATAACTTCTGTGCCTTAATTTTTTCCAGCTATAAAATTGAGACAATGAAAATATTTACCTTTTAAGTTTCTGTGGGTATAATTTGTAAGTGTCAAATACTTAAAAATAGTACCTGACAAAGAACTTCTTTATAAATGTTGGTTGATTTTTGTATTAGTATGATGATAAAAATATTCAAGAAGTATAAACTTCTGTTCAGAAACCAAAGTGCCTTCCATTAAAGAGTTTTTGCTAATTGTTGGTGATTATTAACACTTCTCATTCCAGTTGATGTCAATCTATTAATTTCCTATCAAATAGAAGTTTCATCAGTCTTGGTCAACACTGAGGATATCATTAAAGGGAACTACAAGAGAGATGATTTGTCTCTGTAATTCCCTCTGTGACTAGCCAAATACCTAGCCCTTCTCTCTCTCTCTCTCTCTCTCTCTCTCTCTCTCTCTCTCTCTCTCTCTCTCTCCCCCTCTTTCTCTCTCTCTGGCCCTCTCCCTCTCTCTCTATCCCTCTCCCTCTCTCTCTTTCTTTTTCTTCCATCATTTCTTTCCTTTCCTCCCTTCCTTTTCCTTCCTTCCTTCTTTCTTTATTTTTACGCTTTACTTCTTTCAAATAATAAACAAATATTCAGAGAGGCAGTGTTGTGTTTTGGGTAAATATACTCACTGAAATGTACACACTAGACATAGGTGTAAAAAGCTGATTCACATCCAATTTCTGCTGTTAATGAGCAAATTTATTTGAGACAGATAATTTAATTACTCTGGATGGCAGTTCCACCATTTATTCATTCATTTATTTTACAAATATTTCTTGAGAACTTCCTATGTGCTGATGGGAGGAGTATGGATCATAACTGAGGATCTGAAAGAAGGACTGTGAGGTTAAACAGCAGAGAGGAAGGTAAGGGAAATGAAGATGGTCATGTAGGCAGGGGCTAGCTTATGCATAGTTTATAGAACATCTTAATGATCTAACAGTTTATGTGGAAAATGAAAAGGTACAGTCCTGCTGCGTACCACAGCTGTATGACAGATTTAACAACTCTGCTATTCATTGGTTAATAGTAACATCACACTACAAGTCGGTTATGTTTTTGGAATATCCCACTATAATGATGGAGGGAAGACTGGAAGAAGGAAAACCATTAAGGAATCCTTTGTAATGGCTCAGGAGTGAACTGATAAAAACCTTGGATTAGATATTTACCATGATAATGGAAAGAAAAAAGTGAGTCATATGTGAGAGACATTAAAGAATAATTGACTTCGTAATTGACAAAAAAAGCAAAAACAAACCAAACAAAGAAAAACACATACAGAGATCTTTTAGCTCCCCCATGATGGTGAGGTCTCATCAGTAAGTGGTTGGTGAAGGCTGCTTGAAGTATTCTGAGCGGGAACATTCTGAAGCTACAGCGAGGGAAAGAAAGTGTGTCCTAACCAATTAACGATGATCATCATTGGCATAGGAAGGAAGAGGGTAGCAAAGATTCCCAAAATATGTCCTTTCTGCCCAGATATTTACAACACAGGCCAATTGTCTCACAACAGAGAGTCTAAGTGAATTTTGAGATTTCAGTTTTCACAGTTAGCAGTAAAGCTGAAACTAGTGTTCCTGTCTTCCCTGTTTTGTACTCTCCTTTTATAGTGTTTATTTTGCTGGACTACATTAACTCTAAGTCATTCATTGCCCCATTCATCTTTGCATAGCTCTTTTCTAGGAAGTATGAATCAGATGATGCAGCACCTTACATTAGCTTGAAAACTTGCAAAGTGATGCAATATGCTTTATCTGAAATAACTATAAAATATGTATCAAATAATAACTTTAGATTATATTCATAAAACTCCTTGACTTAAATATTATTTCCCATATAAGAATTAAGTGTTGTTATTAAACACTTTTATAGTGAATTCACTAAAGACCCCAATTTTCACCCTTTGCTCTTTAACTTTGAGGTTCCTCTTACTAAATGAACACTTATACAGGCTTGGTCACCTTGTGAGTAGATTGGGCCATATGTTTCCACTTTTTCTCTGTCTTCTCTTGCTCCTGTGTCTTCTCTATGAAAAAATCTTAGGGCTAGCTTGCTGGAGAATGAGACATAGAGAACAGAGTCAAGTCACCCCAATTGTTTTAGCTAAAGTGTTTCCAGATCAGCTGATAACTGATCCAGACATATGAACATCCCAGCTGATCAGCTTGGCTTTGCCTAAATCAGCAGAACCACCTGGCTGACCCACAGTCTCACGAGGTACCAAAGATCATTGCTGTTGTAAGGCATGGTGTTTTATAATTGTTGATTTATCCAGTATTAGCTAATTGTATACATATTCTATATTATTAGAATTAAGTAATAATTATTTTACATATTATGCCATTTTCATCATATTTCTATTTGATAGCTGAAAATATTGAGGATCAGATTGACCTTTCCTATAAACTATTGTTGGAAACTGGCAGAGCTAGGACTTAACACTAGATTTGTTGATTCCCAGCCAATCATCCATTGTAAAGAGTTTTATACTTAGCATGAGATTAAACTGAATTTTTACCTTTGTGCCATTCTATAATACTTAAAAAGTAACTTAATCTCCTAGAATAACACTTTCCAATAGAATTTTCCAAGATGGTAGAATGTTCTATATTTTATTGTCCAATATGTTAGTTATTAGCTATTCGTGGCTATTTAAATTAAAATGTAAGTTAATCAAAATTGAATAGAATTGAAGATTCTTTGTGTGAGTTATATTAGCTGCATTTATACTGTTTAATAGTCACATGTGGTTAGTGGCTACTGGATTGGATAGCATTGTTCTAAATCTCAGCTTCTTCATTTGAATTTGTTCTACTTCTTGGTCATTGTGAAGTCCTTCATCTCTGTATGTATTGCTTTTTTCTTGTGTATATCTAAATAGGTAGATTTATTATAAAGAATTTGGCTCATGCAGATATGGAGGTAAGTAAATCCCAAAATGTGCAAGGTGAGTTGGCCAGCTTGGGACCCAAGAGAGCCAATGGTTTAGTTTCAGTCTGAATCTGAAGGCCTGAGAACCAGGATGGTGTTGGTCCTGTCTGAGCTGCCTGGCTCAAGATCCTTCCTCCCTACTGAAAGTGGGCCTCATCCAATCAGTTGAAGACCTGAATATGTATTGCTTTCTTAACCAATTCCAACATTTTAAGAGTTGTGAATATATTCACAATATAGAAATTTGATACAGATAGAATATATAGAAAGAATCAAGAATTGCTTTAATAAATACACAAGCAGAGACTAATCTGGAACACCTCTACTAAGCCATTATTTTAGAGAATGTTTAATGGTTTATAAGTTCTATTTCATCAAGGAAAGATGGATTATTAGACTTATTTTACATTTGATGAAACAGAATTGTGGATGGATGGATAGATAGATAGACAGATAGATAGAGGCTTCTCATGGATTTTGATTACATCCCAATGTTGGCATCAGAATTGATGTGTTCCAGGTCCTAACTAATCAATACTATTTACAAATTGAAACTCCATTCTACTTCTCTGTCCTCATCCCCGTTGTTTTCAAACTTTGCTCAGGAAATTATTTCAAGAACTCCAGGAAGTAATGAGGATACCTGTTGGTCACACTTCTGCCTTAATTTCTCATCTCGAATAGAGTACTACTTCTTTCACCTGTTTTATATATTGACGTTCCTAAGCACAATTTCATTTATAGAAAAAGTGTGAGGCTAAAAATAATATTAAGTAAATAATTTTAAGTCAAAATTATATAACTATGTTCTCTGACCCAGAAATGAGCCCAGGTGCTGGACTATAACAGCAAGTGGTTGAATGAATTGATACATCTAGACTCTCTCTGCCAAATTCTAGGATGTCCTGTAATGTGCCAGGCATGATGCTGGGCCCTGGAGATGAAGAGGCGAAAAACTTGAACTTGCCCCATATCTCATTCTGTCAGGAAAAGCTTTATGGACTCTACCTTGTAACTCATTCTTAATATTTTTTATCTCTCATATAGGTGTAATAATAGGTCTTAAAAAAAAGACCCAGTTGTGAGATGAGCTTGTCTGTGATGCTTGATGGTAATTTTGGTACTGATTAATAAAATTTGACTCCATTTTTGCTAGAACTATTATTTGAATCTTCTTATTTTGTCTACCTGAGTTCATTTCTTCATTCATTCAAAAATAATTAAGGGCTTATTATATGTCTATAATAGTGCGAGGCTCTGGGGTAAGAAAATCATAAAAAAGAAAAAAAAAAAGTCAGAGATAGATCCTACCCTCAAGAATGAACAGAAGGCAAGACAAGCATGGAACCAGTAATTATAGACCTTTGGTTAATTTACTAAATGGGCTAGGATGTAGTGTGATAGGTAACAGGAAATGACTCATGAAAAAGGCACAGGTAGAGGTCAGATAGTGAAGAGCCTGGGAAAGGTAGAGTTTCAGTTATTTGTGGGCTTCTTTGCACTGGCTCTGGAGGGCTTTAAAGAGAAGAGGGGCATGATCAGGTGGGAGTGCCTCTTCCTCTGAGAAGTATAGAGCAGGACAGAAGGATATAGGAAGCAGGGCTGGGAGAACAGAAATAACGTGCAGGAGAAATGATGAGAGTGATATTAGAAATAAAGTTGTTCACATATTAGGAGACATATTTTGGTGGAAGAATAAAGATTCATTGTAGAATGAGACCTACCTTAGCTTATTCTGAGAATGCCTTTTCAGGCATTCATTTTTGTTTTTCCATAAGGGGTGAGATTTTGATAATAAGGCTTAACTTATAATGCTGTTCTAAGGCATAATGAAAGAATATGTGGAAATAACTGGCTATAGCAGAGGCCAAAAAATGATTTTCTGTCAAATAACTTCTCTAGACTTATGGGTTTTATTTCCTGGGAAATAACTCTTAGCCCCAAACTCACCTTTTCCCTTTCCTCCAACACATGCCCTGCCCTATGCAGTGCACTCTATCCTGCAGTGGTCCCTTTGTCTTACAAGAGATCCACACAGAGCCTCAACGCAGAACAAGTGATACATGGGAAGTAGGAATTAAATGGAACAGAATTTAAGGAAGGTATTTTTGTTACGGACCACATATCCCAAATTGTCCAGGAATGTCCTGTTTTCATCTGTTGTCTTAGTGTCATTATTAATTTTTCTCCTTTTCACTCCCAAAATTTGGATGATAAAAATTATATGACCATCCTTTGAGCCTTTGCATCTTTCGCTTTAATTCCTGTTCTAGTCCTCTTTTGATCTCTCTCTCTCTCTCTGTCTCTCTCTCTCGCTCTGTCTCTCAATATTACTCTTTTTTCGACCCTGCATTTCAATCTCACTGTATTCTGGTTATTTTGTTCCTCTTTTAAGTCTTCCTTGCACTTATGTATTTTATTTTCTTTTTCTTTCTCTTCATTCTTCCCTTTACACTGTCTCCCTGGCCATCTCCCTACCAAATAGCTATTCCAGTTTCTTGTTCTCCATTCTCTCTTAATCTCTGTCCTTTTTCTCCAGCCTGCCTCTCTTTCTGTGACCATACTTTTATCTCTGTCTCCCACCCATATTCTCATTCTTCCTGTTTCTTAGCTTCACCTTGTCCTGCTTCCAGTATTCCCATCTGCATCACATGTGGTGGAGTCTGGGAGAAGCATCCCTACAAGAGCACGCATTGTTTCAGTTTACCTTTGTTCTCCAGAGATGGGCCCAGGAAGACAGGTAGTCACAGAAGGATGATTAATGACAAGGAAGTTATATATTTGTCACAATTTACTAGCTACAGAGGAAACTTAAATATAGGATTCAAAAAGTAGGAGTGGTTCAAAACTAGAATAAATGGCCTCAAAACACTGATGATTTTAAAATTTCATTTTATTTGCCAAAGGGTTGGAGTGAGGTTCCTCAGACTTCACCACAGATTCAACCTCCTTCCGGAATCTAATCACAAAGCAGCATCACCACAAAAATAGAAACAGCTCATGCATCCATTTGTCATCCCTTAGGATGCAGCTAATCAAAGCATTCCTGAGTGATAGTCAGAGAGCAGGGACATTAGAGCACATTTCTTGATGCCACACAGCAACAGAGTTCAGGGTTAGAAGGGAGGGCAGGATGGCGTCTATAACTTGTAGTGAGGCATATGACTCGAAGCGCTTGCGTCTTCCTAAAATGTGAACACATCTGACACTCAACTCCGCATTCTGACCTAGGAGTCAGAAAGGCAAGCTGGACCTTCCTCTCTGTAGGACAAAAGGAACCGGCTGTTGACTCAAGCCACTTTCTACTTTTTCAGAGAAGATAAGAGACAACTCAAGACATAACGTGATAATGGGTAGCTCAGATAGGAATCAGGACTCCATTCCAAATCTTATGCACTTTCTATGATAACACACTGTCTCATTTAGAATTAAGAATTGAAGACTAATATCATCTGGGGCTCAAAGAATATTAAACTTGAAAAAGACTTCTGGGACCTAGATGAGTATTTATCAAACTTTAATGTGCAGATGAGTTACCTACAGACTTTGTTAAAAATGCATATTCTGATACAATAAGTCTGAATGGGACTCTGAATTTCTAACAAATTTTCAGGAGTTGTCAATTCTACTTATCTACAGACCCCATTTTATACAACAAGGACCTAGATTCTACCATCCTTTTGAGGATATGAAAAAGGCTTCAAGAGGAAAGGCAATATTTCCAGGATCGCCATGTACATTGTTGGCAGTGTGGGGCTAGACTGAAGAGGCGGGTTTTTTTGTTGTTTGTTTGTGTTTACTTCCATTATTCTCACTAATACAACCTTTGGAGTCAGACAGATCCAGGTACAAATAACAGCCTGCCACATACTAACAAGTTTTAAACTCCTCAGTTTCCTCCCTCATGAAGTGAAGTAAATAATCCCTTTACTTCACTAAGTTTTTTTTTTTAATAAGAATTAAATGAGAACATACATAAAAAGTGATTGATATGTGTCTGACACATAGTATATGTTTCATAAAACAGTCTTCTTTCTTCTCACCATTATCACCAGATATTCAGGTGTAACTAATGAAAATAGGTTACTACAAATTGAAGACTAAGAGAAAGGCTTTAACTGCAGAAAACTTTCCCTTCTTTCCAAACATTTAATAAGCGAATATAACCAAGTTTCCAAATTTAAAACTTTGGTTCCGAGGACTGCCACACGGGGCTGTGCAAAGCAAGCTATATACATTTCTAGTGGCTACCACTCACACAATAATTACTTCAACACCATGTATTCATCACAACTTTCTGGAAGGTAGCAATAAACCAGCAAAGGATACCTCTTTTCTCATTTTCATAAAGGTCTTATTGGACTAGCACTGGTGTTACATTTCCTAACCCTCTCTGTATAATCACCAAGGGGCTTGGACAACCTTACAAGCACCTTTCCTGATCTTCCTTTTTCTCCCTTCTTCTTCACTTCAGGACAAACTGATTCTAAGACCCTTGTTAACCAAATGCGCATCTCGTCTTCACAAATCAAGGCTAAATTTAATTATTTCACTTCTACCCCTTACTTCACATTCTCCCACTCAATTCTCAACAAGCTCTCCTCAACCAAGCTGACGTGGCCATTAATCTCACCTGACAAGTTAAGATTAACCCATAACCAACAAGGAAGTGGACTTGTTAAAGATGGTCCCCAACTTACTTCTGGTGTGAAATCAAAAGATCACACACCAGTAATACCAAAGTTCTGCCTTCAGGCACAGAAAGTTTTCCCTTTTTGATGTTCAGGCAATGCACATAATATTTTAATGACTGAATATGCATTTGCTCCAAACCCTAATGGAGAATTCTAATAAGCTGAACAGTACAAAGGCCATTTTTCGGTAGAGTCAACTACCATTTTGTTGTCTCTACC
Organism: Avahi laniger; assembly: GCA_963575035.1. NCBI lineage: Eukaryota > Metazoa > Chordata > Mammalia > Primates > Indriidae > Avahi > Avahi laniger. Next base: position 108,988 of record CAUYSK010035622.1, read on the forward strand.
GAAGGCAGTGATTTCTACATACTCTTGCATTAAGTCTTACAATGACTTTGTGAGTTAGCCACGATGAACAACATTTCAACACTGATGAAACAGCATCTCAGAGAGGTAAAAGAGCTTGCTTAACATCACCAGCACATAAGCTGTAGAGGCAGGATCCCAGACCAGATCCCTGAGATCTTTCTCTGCTATTTTTAGACACCCTGGAGACCTGAAGAGGCTCATCAGAGCCTGAATGGGTGGGTCACAGATGTTCCAACTTCTTCCCCACAGTTCATGCCACCTGGCACCACCTGGCCCTATGAACCAATGCCAGGTGGAAAGGCCACCTCATTCCATAACAATCAGAGCCTGCATGAAAGCAGTGAAGCAGGCAGTTGCCCTTTCCTGTGTTTTGTTTTCATAGCAATTGCTGCTGAGATAATCAGATGTTTGTTCCAAGTGATAATTTCTTGTTTGTTTACCCTGGCCATTTGATGTCCAAGCTAGACCAGGGCTGGCAAGATGAGAATTCAGCAGGGTGGCTGGTGACATCTGAGAGTGGGGAGGCAAAATTGGCATCAAGAGGTCTAGTCACAGCCAGAAATGAGCAGCAGGTAAGGTTCAAATTTCTCTGATATCCAAGAAGGGAGGCAAAATCCCAGATTTCAGGCATTTACTCTGAAAATTTGGGAGTCTATTATTCAAACAAAAAACACCATTGGACATAGGCTGAGAACACGGAGGGTGTCCCTTGGAGTCCTTTATTCTCTCTTGGTCTTCTTTCTCTCATTTTTATAACAAAAGGATAATGAACAATAATGCTGTGATCATTAAATTAGAAAATGGATTTTTCTATTTAAAAAATATGTATTTACTAGAGTCTGCATGTGTCTGGCATTGGCGAATTGCAGCAGAGACAATGGAGAATAATAAGAAAGACATGGTAGCTACTCACATAGAGCTTACAGTTTTGTGTATATCCCATGTAATTAAAAATGATTATTTTTATTTTAATGTGGTTGTGCCAAATGCTATTAAAATTGAAATTCTCTCTTCTCTCAGCCTTCTAGGGTGCCAAGATCTCCTCCTTTCTCCCTAATTTACTGACCTGTTTATATTTCCAAACACCAAAGATCCTTACAATGTTCTAAAAAGCCCTATGAGATCTGACTTCTATTATCTCTCACCTTATGTCTTATTACTCTCCCTGTCACTAGGTCCACTCTGGTCACATGATCAATTTCTGCTGAGCATGCACTCTACCTCTGTTTTAATACTTGCTTCACTTCTGCTAGAAATGCTCTCACCCTAGGAATATTCATGGCTCAATGTTTGCTCTCCCTTAGTTTTCTGCTCTAATTTTACTTTTTAAGTTTGTCCTTCCCCAAGCACCCTCTTTAAAAATGCAACCCTGCTCACACCATTTCCACACATCTCTTGCATTATTTCCCCAAATTAACTACCAGCAACTGATATACTTTACATAACATAATAAACAATAAGATGGTAAACTAACTATAAATGCAGGCTCAAGGAACAAAGGAGTCTTCATGTCCTTTCATTCATTGCTTTATATATAATTGTTTAGTGCCTGGCATGTAGCACTTTTCTGATGAATATTTATTGAATACAGATATAAATGAATGAATGAATGAGTATTTAACAGAAGGAACAAAACCTTGTTGGAATTAGGAATTTTAAGGGTTTTTATAGCTGTCAAAAGTTATATAGCTTTTATAGTGTTTTAATAACCTCTGTCATAATTATAATTATTGTTACTATTAGTGGACTTAGCAGATTGTAGTGGTATCTGCTTTAAGGAAGTAAATTTATTCAATTTCATGCCTACTGTACCTCCCTTTCCCCCAACCATAGTCTCAATCATTCAGTATGATAAAATGAATTTCTTCCAATGGAGATAATACTCTTCTCTCTTATAGGCATTATACACAACTAAATGTGGCTCTCAAGCACATTTGACAATACGACTAAAATATGTCATGTCCTAACAGGGATCATAAAAGCTAGGGGAAGTTTATTAACATTTGCATATATTTTAGATTTTCCCATGTACATTTTGAAAAAGATGTGTTCTGCATTTGATCAGACTCAGAACAGCCACACAACAGAGGTTAATCTTGTTTTGCATCCACCCTCATTCATTTCAAAGACAGTTCCAAAACATACTACCTATATGTAATAAGCTGCTCAATGCCCTTGTGAACTGGGAACAGATCTAAACATTATTACACGAGGAAATATAGTGGTTTGTTTTGGAGACCAAATGGCCAAGGTGGGAATGAAACCACAGTCCAAAATTGTCATAAAAGCATTATTTTAAATCTCCTGGCAATTCTGCTTTCATTTTAAAAAATGCACAAATCAGTTGGAGGTATGAGGGGTTATCCTTTCTGATATATATTTTCATCTCACTATTATGCCTTTTAAGTTGTCCTGGGACACCAATCTGGTATGCCTGCCCAATAAAGAAATAATGTGGTTTGGTGTAGGGACGTCAGTAACGGATCAAGGATTAACAGATTTCAATTCAGTTCGGTAGTACAGTCAAACATTGCTGAACAACTCATTCATGACTTCCTCAGTTTACTATGAGCATCTAAAAGAGGGGAAAATAACAGAAATCAAAGGTTCAGTTAAACATTAACATTGACCAGGAACATCACTTGGAATACATAGCCCTTTGGTCTTCAAAAATTTTAGTCGGAATCTAACATTTTGATTTGCCAGGTGGTCAAAGATAATTTTACTTCCTTATCTGTAGAACTGAGATAGGAAAACTGGGCTTGATGTTTTCAAAGAATGAGTATGATGATCAAATACAATCATATATATATGACTTATCTTTATAGATCAAAGAGATCTGTACGATTATTATGATAAATGTCATATTTGTGGTAAAAGAAGGTAGAACACTATTATGGATTTTTTTTCTCAAAATGACACAGTGGAACAGTATTCTGGATAATATTTTTCATAAATATCAGCCATTTTCATAGTTCCTATGTAAAATACAATGATCCATGGACACTGCTATCATACCTTTCTACTGCAGATGCTAACTTTAAGAGAGAACCAAGAATGAGGGTTACGGCAAGAACACAGTCAAGGAATGGAATTTCTTGGATGAGATATCTCTGCATATCTATCTCTCTCTCTCTATATATATATATATAGACACACACATGTATATAATGGGATTAGTCTATTGATTTAAGCCTTCATTAATAATATTTAAATTAATATTATAACTACTAACAGTTATGTATTAAAATGCTGGCTAATATTTTTACTTATATATTTACTTTTAGAGGCCTCCCTCTGCCACCCAGGCTGGAGTGCAGTGGTGCGATCGTGGCTCACTGCAGCCGGAAACTGAGCTCAAATATCCTCTCGCCTCAGCCTCCTGAATAGCTGGGACCACAGGCGTGCTCCTCTATGCCCAGCTGCTAGCCTATATTTTTAAAGTATTTTACAGCTATAGCATACTACATTTAAATAACTATGGCTAATATTTTTTTCAAATATAAAAGAAAATCATAGCTCTGTGGAAGAATATTATGGTGCATTTTTTAACCTAAAGAGCACTAGTAATGTATATAAATAATCATTGAACTAGACCTGATAGATTAGATGTAGCAATCACTTTCCCAGTAATTCAACTCTAGTATTTTACTATTGTTCTCACTCCTGAACCTAGTGAAATCTCAGTTCTTTGGAGTAATACTTAGTATTTTCTTTTCCCCGACTTCTGGAGTGGGAGGATAAGGAAGGTTAGAAAAGTCCATTACTTCAAATAATTGCATAACAAGTGCCTTCATATTTATGGGTAAATTAGTGAATTAACCTTTCATCGAAGTATGAAAAAATAAGAATTCTGTTTATTGTTTTTGAGGATAAAATTAAAATGTTACTATTATTATGTCATTTAATTCCTACAATAATCCCTTGAGGAGAGTATCATTTCCCCATTTTACAGGTAAGGTAAACCAAATTCAAGAAAAAGACACTGTAGTTAGCAATAGAGTATAAAGTGTTGAAAAAGATGGACCAGTCCCTGCTTTCAAGAAACACACATTTCACTAAAAAAAAATGGGCATAAATACATGAAGTGTCTCCCTTCTAAGGCCCTTGAATTCTTGCAGTCCATTCTTAACTGAGCCTCAGACTGATCCTTTTAAAATCAAAGTCAGATCATGTCATTCCTCTCTCAAAGTGATATCCCATCTCTCTCAGAGCAAAGGACCAGTTTTTGCAGTGGCTTCAGAGGTTCTAACGGTGGCTGACACATAGTAGGTATCTTTGACATCTGTTGAATGAAATCATGCATACAAGTAAATAATCCAGTGAGATAAAGCCAGATGATGATGATATAGGCTAGAAGCAAATAAAAGAGGAATGGGATATAAAATTAAATTACCTTTATTTAAACATGGTGCTAAGAAACGGTCTTTTGGTACATTGGAAATAAGACCAAAAATGATAAGAAGAAATCAGCCCTGGAGAAAGAAAATGAGTACAGAAAATTCCACCCAAGAGGAAGAGAGTTGGTGCAGAATCTAAGTGGGGAGTAATGTCTGCTTCTTTGAGAGGCAAGAAGGACAGTGTGGTTTATGTGTACAGAACAAGAAGAAAGGAGGAGAGGACAAGGCGGGAGGAAAAGGTAGAGATCAGTGAAGGATCCCAAGAGTGAATCTGATTTTCAGTACAATAGAGAGGTTTTATTTATATAAGTATAGGCGATATCAGAAGGATGTATGGTATTAGGGTGATAGGAATGAAAAAAATGAAACTTCTCTCCTGCCCCTTTGAAAATGAAACTTCCTTTTAAAACTCAGGCCGGACTGAGCAAAACAATCTTGCCAGGCGAATATGACCTGCTCTTTCACAGGCTCGCTGAGAAGCGTACTGTCTACAAATTCTACTTGAAAATCGGTATGTTTCAGTTTTTCTCATACTTAGAGATGTTAGTCAGTTTTCTTTAAGAAACAAAAACTTGACCAATGAACCCTCTATAGTCATAATTTCCACTGTTTTTTATTTTTAATTTTCAATTTTTATGAAAAATGTGGTCAATATATTCATCTATTTTAGTCCACTATTTAAATATTTTCAGAATCAAATGCTTATACTGTTCAAAATTAGATGATGACAACTAACAACGTTAAGATTCTTCAGGGAAGGAAATAACACAAAAGCAAGCAAAGAACCTCGACACCCACCAGAAGGCACTCATGAAGATGCCCATATTTTGATAAATAGATGCAGAAGAGTTAGAAGTTAAGAAAATCAGAATCAGCTTCCTTTGAAAAGAGCACAGTATTCTTCTTGCAGTTATTTTTAACAAGTTGGAAATCAACAACATTAGTGGGTAAAAATGACTTAAATAGGGGTGTGTGTATAACATCTTTTCTCATTTCTTTGATCACTGTCCGTTAGTTCCTGTGTAGATATTTCCAATGGGGCAATTCAGCTTATGACCTATAGTAGAGATATAAGAGAAGACATCCCTTGCACATCCATACCCTCTATAGCTTATGAAAATTCATCAAATATTCCATCTTGTTTAACATGAGAAATAAGTGACTTCGTTCTCATCAGCATCAGAAAGGTCCCATGAATAATAGGAAAGATCTTTAAAAACTGAATTTGTCTATGTCATTTAGCTCCTAGATCTTCTTCCCTAGTATCATTCAACAATTAAAAACAACCTATTGCATATTTCAAAATAACAAGAACGGAATAACTCAAAGGTTACTAGCAGAAAGAAATGACAAATATTTAAGGTGATTGATGTCTCAATTATACTAATTTGTGTTAAACTATCACATGTACTCTAAAAATATGCACATTTATTGTGTAGCAATAAAAATAAAATTTAGAAAAAGTAGAAAATAAGTAAATAAATAAAACTAAATGGAAAAAACAAACAAACAAGGCTTCTTGGAGAAATCGCTGATTCTAGAACTGATGCAGGATGTATACAAGATGAGCCTGCAGTACCTTACAGTGGCAAGAAGTAAAGGAGTACTCCAAAAAAAGATGGGGGTATTTCAGAGGGGAATGCACGGGACCACTCAAAGGACTTCCACTGGTTAAAGCTTAAAAACTTTTATTAACAAATTAAATAAAATTATATTGGACTATAATCCTAAATGTAAAATGAATACTCAAGGGACAACAGGGATACAAATAAACAATTGAATAAATAATTTAATACGAAAATAGAGACATGTCTCTCATGCAGAAGAATTCTGAATAATTTATGTCAACAATTCACCATCATAACTCTTTATTCCTTAAGTGTGGATGGTAAATACTGACTTCCCTCTGAATAAATAGTACAATAGGGAAAGAGAAAACATTGGAACTTTTCCCTGTGGAAATCTGAAAAGCATAACCTCAACCACTCGATCAAGGTCATCATCAAAGAGAAGTCCTGTTGCTAATATGTACCTTTGATCTGATGTAATGAAAATGGCACTTGACCTCTGTGTCTTCTTCCCACAAACACATAACCCCAGTCTACTCATAGAAAAACATCAAAGAAATCCCAATTCAACAGACATTCTGCAAAATACCTGATAAGCACTCATCAAAACTGTCTTGCTCATCCTCTTAGTTAGCCTGGCTACCATAACAAAATAACATCAACGGGGAGCCTCAAACAACAGAGGTTTATGTGCTCTTGATTCTGGAGGCCGAAGTTCGAGATCGGATTGCCAGCATGACTGGGTTCTGGTGAGGGCTGTCTCTCTGGCTTGCAGATGACTGTCTTCTTGCTGTGCCTCACACGGTGGGAACAGAGAGAGTGCAAGTTCTCAGGTGCCTCTAATAAGGGCACTAATCCCATCATGAAGGCCCCACCCTCATGACCTCATCTAAACCAAATCACCTCCCAAAGGCCCCATCTCCAAATACCATCACATTGGGGGTTATGGCTTCAGCATGAGAATTTAGGGGAGGACATAATTCAGTTCAATACTAGCCATCAAAAAAGAGGAACATTTTGATAAGATGTCACTGCCAAGAGGACCTAAGGAGCTCTGACAACTAAATGTAATTTAGAATCCTAGATGGAATCATGGATCAGAAAAAGGACATTAAGCAAAAACTAAAGAAATCTGAATACAGTATGAACATTATTTAATAAAGTATATAAACATTGGTTTATTAATTATAACAGATACATCGTACTAATGTAAAAATGTTAATAATAGGAGAAACTGACTGTGGAGCATACGGGAATTCTGTGAACTACCTTTGCGATTTTTCTGTAAAGCTAAAGCTGTTCTAAAAAACAAAGTTTATTTTAAAAAGTGCAAACTTAGAAGGTCATTTGAAAAGCCTAAACCGGGATATGCTGGTTAACTGCAGATTCTCTTCTCATTACGAACCACGATCCCTTTTAAATGTCTTGTCTAATCTATCTGCTTCAAGACCATTGGGTGGCAGAGGTCTCTGCAGGTTAATTAAGTTGTTGTGTGTATGAGTGTGTGTGTTTTTAAGCATTTGCATTTGTGTGCTATACACTCTTTATTTATTTTTTTAAATTCTCTTGGGCCATTTCACCCTTTGCTCCCCATTTTACTGTTACAAAGTGCTGGGTAAGTTCCAATTGGCCCTTTTGTGCAGCCGTTATTATTAGGTAGACCTTGTGTTGTATAATCTTTATCACTGTGCAGACATCAGCTAATTAATCTGTGTAATATCCTTCTGACAAAACTATTCTATTCACTATTTTTACAGTGTGGAAAACTAACAGCTAAGTGACTTTTCCAGCTCTTCACCATAAGTTCATAAGGATGTTAACTAAATTCTTAACCCAAAATTCCTAACATAGAGAAAAGAGAATGCTGGACTTAGAAGGGATCTTAAAAAGTATTCTAGTTCATTCCTTTCAAACATTTATAATTTTTCCCTCAACGTATTTGAGGCATCATTCCAGGCTCTTTGGGAATATTTTCAATGCTATTATAAAAAAAAAAATCACTGTTTCATAAGGTAGCTCAGAAGAGAGGACATTAGAAATGGTAAAATAATTATGGAAATAGAGGTTGCTGCCAGTCATTATTGCTCTTATTAGACACCACTTATTTGTGGTGATCTGAAATATGCTTCCCTGTGACTTCAGCTCTTTGATTCTAGCTGTGCCTTTCAGAGCAATACAAAGTAAATCACTTTTAAGGTAGCAGGGAGTGATGAAAAGACAGTGAACTATGACGAAGACAGTGAGTCCTTGATTCCACTTCTGGAGCAATCGATAAAGGTAAATGAAAATAATTTACAAAATAACTTAAATTACTGATTGAAGAAAAACACTAGGAAATACTAACACAGACGAGTCGCTACCCAGTCATGTGCTTCTAAATTACTTAGTTTCAAGATATTATTTGTAGCTGTGTTTGTCAACACCAGTGAATCAAAGGTGGTTTGGCTATATGTCAGTAGGAGAATGGTTGGATAAATTATGTATTTACATAGATTATCTCAGGAATGATTCACTCAAAACAGATAACAGTGATTTGATTGCCTCTGTATAGGAAATAGAAAAAGGTTATTAAGGGCAGATGAAGAGTCTTGATTGTCACTGAAGATCCTTTGTTCTCCTTAGATTTTACCATCTTACATGCCTGAAATATTTCAAAAATTGGTTAATTAATTTTAAAAATTAATTGGAAATGTATACATTATAAAGGTAATAGGTAAATGTTTTTAAATGCACACAAAATTATGAAGAAGGGTGTAAATCTCCTACATTATCCCATGATTTAAAGTCATGACTATTGTTTGTATCTTGATAATTTCTATCCAGTTCTCCTGGGCATGCTTTCAGTGACTAAAGTCATGCTGTATATACAAATTTTATCCTAATGTATTGGCTTAACATCCATTTTATATGCACACAAAATCATTATAAATATTTTGATGGGTATCTGATATTTCAAAAGAACGTGTTATAAACAAATTAATATTTCATTTTTATGGGATTGGTTCCATAATGTTTTCTCTGCATTTAGTATTATTTCCTTAGGATGCATTTCCAGGGATGGAGCTCTGGAGTCAAACTTTTGAGCATTTTTAAGATGGCTAATACATTTGTGAAATAGATGGCATTTGTTTATTACAAAGGTCAAGTGTGTATTTCCTTAGGAAATGCTCAAGGCTGAAAACATTTTGGTAAAGCAGTAATGTTTTATTGGAATTTACTGACTAGTTGCCAAGTGTCTTTCATAAGATAAGTTTAGGAGAGAGGGAGGAAGGGAGAGAGAGAGATGAAACAGAGAGAGAGGGAAGGAGGGGGAAAGAGAGAATGTAATCTTTTATGTCCTTATGTGTCTGATATCTTCTGAATACGTACAAATATTTTTGATCTGATTCAAGATGTGAATGTCTCGAAGGAAATTGGGAAACCCTTAGAAAAAATGTATGTGTATTATGATGATATGTGAAAAAATTTTACAGACATGAAATTTTAAGAAATGGTAAATAGATGTTTAGGTTACATATGTTGCCCCCATAATATCCTGAAATAAAAAAAAATGGTAAATAAACGGTTTAAAATAAAGGACAAAAAAGCAAGGCAGTGAAATTTTAAACAGATATCTTTCAGAAACTTTCAAGAATTATATATTCTATTTATTGCAACGTGGGAAATACATCTTTCTGAGAATCCTTCACAACGATCTTGTTGTGACTACTTAGTAGTCATAGTGTGGAAATATTATATTATTCTAAAGCCAAATGAAAATTCATTAATTTTTTAAATGACCTTAGGGGCCTTCGAGCATAGAAAGGGAGAATTTGACCCGTGATTTCACAGTAGCTATTTGCTTACAGTCTTTTATAATTTACTCTGAATCTTGTATTTTCACCTACTAAAAAAAAATAACACTTTCCCCAATGTATATTGTGAGAATGGAAAGACTTAATTCAGTTAAAGCCTACAGTGCATTATCTGATTCATAATACAAGTTCAAGTATCTTTCAGGAAGCCTTTCTCTTTTTCTCAGATGAGGCTCTACAACTTTTGAATATGGCTATCTTGCCACCCTCGTATTTTCTCTTTTTATGGAAAAATTTAGCTATATTCTTCCTCCATTTTTTCTTTGACTTGGCTTTCAGATCCTTTCCTATAATGGCAATCTTGTAAATATATTTAACTTATCAACCCACCCATCATTCCTTTCATTTCTTTTTGAAAAAAATCTTAAAACCTAAAATGTCCTCAGTATCCTGAAATTGTGAAATCTTTTTCTAAAACTATTTCTATTTCTCCTCTTCAGTGTTAACCTGAACACATAATCTGTGAGAATGACTTATATAGCAGCTAATATAGTTCTCTCTTTTTATAAAACCCACTTTGCCAACTGTCAGGGCACACCAATCTCTAAAATCTTTATTGAACTTCCTGTCATAATTCGTCCATCTCTTTCATGAAAAGCTTTCAACTAATTCAGCAACCATCAGCAGGTGAAGAGTCATTAAAACGATAATTTCAACCAACACCTCTTCTCATCTATCCAGAATCTCATCTGCTCTTTCATTGTTGAATCCCTCAGACCTGTTAGACATTTTCCTAGTTTATCAGAATGAATTGCTTTCACACTAAGTAGAGTAGATCAACATCTGATCTGTACCTCCCAGTATAGACAATACTAATATATTCTCTACTTCTCTGACTCCTACCTCTCAATGAACAGATGAGCATTACAGATGATAGCAAGTCCCAGTGCTGTGCTTCTCTGTCTGAGTCTCTGTCTACATCCCCTAAAATGTATCTGACATACCAGGGCATCACCATATTCTATTGTTATCTTTTCCATTGGAAACAGGTGGCATGAGTAGATATAGTGATTATTATCTAGGTTCTTTCCTGAGATTTGTTGTATGTAAAATTTGTCCAAGAAAACAGACTATACTGAGGGGAGAGAAAAATGTCAAATTTGCTGCGTTTTATATTTAAGACGTTTTTGTTTGGAGATGGTGCCATTTGCTTTCTAAATTTGCTCCTAAGTATCCTATACAAGCTTAGAGTGTCATGATTGGATGTCACCTTTAGCCAAGAAATAATATTCTGGGAAGGAGCAGAAAAGGGGATCAAATCATGTCTCCCTCATTAGAAAAGGCTGCAAGCTTAGCCATGAGGAAGGCAGCTCTTCCCTGTTGTCCAAACCCAAATATCAAGTAAAAAGCATCCATTGATGGATCATATAGATTCATGAAGAAAGCATTTCTACCCGTGGTCAGAGGGTGTAATGCTATGTAGGAAATATCTGAACATTTATTACATCACATTTATTATGGAATATAAATGGAATAGAACTTGTGATTGTGATTTTTTTTTCTTTTTGTTGTGTTCTGAAATTTCTATATCAAAGTCATTCAAAAATCGTAAGTCTTTAGTAAGGTCTTGTCCAAGTCTGGCATTTTTAAGACAGGAGAAGTTTTTTCCTATGATAAATACCTACTTAATAATAATAGAGCTTGGGTAGGATCCCTGGCACAGTGTGCTATTTAGTGTTTCAATGTAACCCATCTATTTTACTGTCAGCACAAACCAGAAACCAACACTCATAATTCCCATTTCACAAATGAAAGAACTGAAGCAGACTTAAATGGGTTTTTCAATATCAAGCAAATTAACCGAGGAGTTAGAATCAAGATCTAGGTCATGTGAATCCTAGCCTTACGCTCATTTTATACTATTCTGATATTTATTTCAATTCTTTCAGAAAATTTAATTTCTGCCAGTTTAAAAACACTGATAATTTTTCATTTATGGCCATTTTCTATTAAGTTTCCAAAGACACCATTTATTTAATATGCTTAATCTTTACGTAAGGCATGACTAACACCTGGAAATTCATTAGAGACCTTTAAAAACATTGAGCCCTTTTGTGGAAGCACCACCATTATTTTTATGTAGATTTCACTACATTGAAACAGTTTCTCCTATAAACTTGTTGACTCCCACTGATTCCTTCTAACATTGGATGCCAGGCTGAAACCACAATCTTCAATGCACTAAAGTTATATTCCATACTGAGGTTTGTAGTGTTTTCCTTAAATAAATGACATATTTGCTAATTAACTCATGCTATTAGACATTCCATGGTTTTCTGCCTCTGTGCCTCAATTCTTCCCATAGTTGTAACATCTTAGCCACACATGGAAGTATTTAAGAATCCCTGTCTCTCTTCTTAACCCTAATCCTGACTTTTCTGGGTCTTTGCTTCTCCATGTGTCTGTTGATAAAGTTAGATTAGATAATCTTTATCTTATTTAATGTAATGCTGCCCATTGTAATGCACAAACCCAAAATACATGATGGGTCAAACATTATAGAAATGCACTTCTTACTCAAATAAACTCAAAAATTAACGGTTCCTAATTGGTGGGCAATTAGAACGGTTAGGGCAATTAGGTGGATATGGGAAATATCTGTGTTGATTTAAAGTTTAATTCTAGTAGGATTGAATTAAATCTCAGGAGGGTAGGATTGTTTTAGATTGTGCTTCCGTCATTGTCAATCATGCCCGATAAAGATGTCTTGTTTATTTATGTGAGGGGGAATGGGAAAGAGCACAGGGGCTTATCCATGGAAGACTTTTATCGGCTCAGCCTGGAGTAGCACACATCAATTCTGCTCATGTTCCACTAGCTAATACTCAGGGACATGGCCAAAAATAATGCAAAGAATGATAGAAAATGTTAATCGGTTAATATCAATTTGATGGTGAGTACATGTGATGCTTGTTTTTCCATTCTTGTGATACTTCACGTAGTAGAATGGGCTCCAGCTCTATCCAGGATAATACGACGGGTGTTATATCACGATGTGTTTTTGGTGGCTGAGTAGAAATCCATGGTATACATATACCATTCAGTGGGCTAGCAGTACCTGATACGATCTCCTGTGAAGATGCCAAACTTAATTATAATATATAATCATCATCATGCTTTAGCATTGTAACCTCTTTTAATGCCTCTGATGCCATAGTGTTTTATTTAAGACAGAGACTAGAGTAGCTTCTTGTCTTGTTTTAGTGTGAACTCTTCTCAGAACCAATTGTTTATGGCATTGTGGAATTAGTTCCATAGCTCTGCTCCAGTTTGACATTCATCATATCTATTTTATTGCTTCCCATTGTTTTCTCAGCATTTTGAATTTTACATCACTTTTCATGTGTTCATTTCCTTTGCCATGTGGATTGTGATTAAGTGGAATAATACACAACTGAGTTAGAATTCCAGCTTTGTCACTTACAGGATGTGTAACCTTCAAGATGTCATTTAACATTTATGAGACTCAGTTTTCTCATTTTCAAAACAAAAAAGGGAAATTATACCTGCACAATGGTGCAATTTTGAACATTACATGAGATAACGTGTATTAAAAGTCCTAACACTTTTCCCAGAACGTAAGAGATGTTGAACGATTTTTCCCTTCTCCTTGGTTGATGCGGCACAGAAAACCAAATGGATAGCTTCAATTTCCATATGCCCTATGGCAATACAAGAAAATTGGATATATCAATGAAACTGTATTGAGATATCACAACACAGATTTTATTAATAGTAGGGTTTTGAGAAATAATTCAGTGTAATCTCTTATCATCAACTGTATGCAAGGACTTTTTCAATGAACTGTAGGGAACATAAAGATAGGTCTAAAGTTCTATATTCACAATGAGTTTGTAATTTAGAATGAAGAACTGAATGTCAGCCAATAATTACAAGAGAAGTGCTTAATTCTAATTATTAGGAGGTGAGTAGGGCTTTTTGGAGTACATTACATTTGATCTGAGAATTAGTAGGATTTTGGCAGGTGGGTATGGAAAATATCTATGATGATTTAAAGTTAATTCAAGAAGGATTATTTGGATCTCAAGTTGTATACTCTTATATGATAGGAAAATCTTTCACATTTCTGGTATTCTTCATTGGAAACGCCATTGTAAGATAGATAAAAGATCAGAGATTTGTTCTCCTTATTAAAATTTAACAATCAAGGTCTCAAAATTGATATTTTCACAACTCACGCAGATAAACCTATTTTGGGAAGAATATTTTTCACTCAGAAAAGGAGTAGATATCCTCCTTCATTACAGCAGTATTTGGTCATAGCTATACCTGCAACATTGATATATCTGTCTCCTCACAGGATTATGAATTCATGCATTATTTATTGAACACTTACTCTATGTCAGGTACTCTTCTAGGAACAAAAAAACAGAGGTCCTGTCCTCATGAAGGGTATGTTATAATGGAAGAAAACAGATGGTAAAACAAATATCATTTATTTAGCATATTATAAATATATTTTAAAATATAGTATATATGATAAATAATTTTATACACACACACACACATACACAATGCCACAAGACAATAAAACCTAGGAAACAAAACAAAAAAGGAGAGGTAGGTAAAGGTAATAACGAGTGTTGCTGGGGAGAGAAAGTCTGTAGTTTTAAGTAAGGGAAACAAGGTAAATATCCTTAAAGAGGTGACATTTTATTACACTTGAAAAGGCGAGAGAATGAGAGAATCATACTTGCTAATATCAGTGGAAAGAGATTTCTAGGCAAAGAGCACAAGTTCAAAGATCCTAAATCATGACTGTGCTTGGTGTGTTGCTAAATAGCTAAAAGGCCAGACAGTCTACAGAAAAAATGAGCAATAATAAAAGTAGTGAAAGTGATAAAATGTTGTCTCAGAGCAATAACGCGGTGATGATGGTGGACAGATCGAATAGTGTCTCATAGATGATTGTAAGGACTTTGGCTTTTACAGTGATTGAGATAAGGATCCAAGGCAGCATGTTGAACAAGGAAGCGATGCAATATGGCTTGCATTTTAAGAGTTATTCTTGCATTATTACAAAATTAGATTGGTGTTGAGAGGGGAGGGGAGACAGAATGGGAGGGAGATAGGCAGGCTAGTGCCGTAATCCAGGTAGGAGATGATTGTGATGCAGACCAAAGACGGATTTTAGACATACCATGATGGTAGAGCCAGTGGTATTTGTGATACATTTATCGATGTGATGGTGCAAGACAAAGAGCAAAGCCGAGACTCGATCCAAGGAAGGAGTTATCTAACTTAGATGGAAAAGCAGGTGGGAGCAGCAGATATGGGGAGGGAAGATTGGTTCAGTTTTGGACTTGTTGATTTGAAATGTCAATTCTACATGGATATGGACATACTGATTACTCAAATGGATATTTGGTTCTAATATTAGAAACAAAGTCTAAGACAAAAATATAAATTTGGACATCTTCAGCACAAGGTTGTATTTCAATCTAGGTGTTTACATGAGATCACCAGGAAAGTGGTGTCAACAAAGAAGAACAAGTCAAGCACTGAGGCCTTGATCACTCTAAAATTAAGTATTAGGGGAGAGGAAGAACTAGCAAACTGAGTCATGAAATAGTAGCCAGCAAAGCAAGAGAAAAATAAGCAGAGGGATAAAGGAAGCCAAGTGACAAGGATGGGAAAGAGCAGAAAATATAAACTGAGTCATATACCTGTGAAAGAACAAGTAGGCTGAGGACCAAGAATTGACCATTGGTTTTAGTAACATGGAAGTTCCTGGTGACAGTGACACAAATGGTTTTAATAAAATGATGGAGGCAAAGAGCAAGTTTCAGAGGAAATAGAAGGAGAGGAATCAAAGACAATATGTATAATCAACATATTTGTGGATATTTTCTCCTACAAAGAAACGGCATAAATTGGATCTTCTTCATCTTTACCACACAGAATTTTCATAGTAACTAAACCAATGTAGTCACTCACAAAATAGTTTTGAATGAATGAAGAAAAAAAAAAGAGACGAAATCTACTCAATTCAACCCATTTAGCTTCAGGAGAAACAGTGCTTGGATAGTGCTTATTTCTCATCCCCCACATGCATTCAGGTGCCCCACGCTGTAAATTCTGTGTTTAAAATAAGCTGTTTTTATTCTTGACACATCTCCTTTTAGATCTCATTGAATCTCAAGTACCTCATGCAATTACCACCTAACTGATCTCTTGCACCCTGTGGTTGATCCCTTCTCTTCCTTCTGTAGTTTGACGTGTAAAAACTGCCTGATGAGTTTTCCTTAATCAAACCATTCTTCACTTGCCTGAAGAATGAAGTTCATACTTCTTCCCTTCATCCAACGTCCCAGCTAAATGAAACAGTGCTTTTCTCTGTCCCTTGGACACCCTTGGATTTCCCATCACCCACATTTTAACTCTTTCTGTTCCTCCCCTATTTAATCTCTTTTCTGTTATATAAGATCTAGTTATCTTTAAAGAATTTGTTATAATGACCTTTCTCCATAAAGCTTCTCATTCCACAAAATTTCAAAACCCCTAAATACTCGTAGAATTTTCTCTGGGCTTTTTCCATTATCTTTTTGTTGTTTTATTGTATGTATTACAGTTATTTGTATATTTTACTTATTAGTCCCCCATTCATGTCCAAATAAAAATGAAACATTGTTATTCCACTTACATTTTTTTTCCTAATTTTTAACTACAGATATGCAACTGTATTAGTCTGTTGTGTGTTGCTTTTATATTTGAGGATAACCGGGACTGAGTAATTTATAAAGAAAATAAGTTAATTTAGCTCATTGTTCTTCAGGCTGGGAAGTTCAAGGGTATGGCCCTGGCTTCTGGTGGGGGCAACACAACATCGCAGAGATGATCGAAGGGGAATTGGACATGTGTGAAGAGGGGAAACCTGCGGGGCATCCTGACTTTACAACAACCCACTCTCATGGGAACAAATTCATTTCTCCAGGAACTAATCCAATCTTAAAAGAGTAAGAACTCATTCCTACCACAAGAACAGCACCAAGCCATTCATGAAGGATTTGCCCAATAACCCAAACACCTTCCACCAAGCCCCATCTCCCAACAGGACCACACTGGGGATTAAATTTCAACATGAGTGTTGGAGGGGGGCAAACAAACCGTATCCAAACCATAGAAACAACTTATAAAGACCACAATCAAAGAACCTAACTTCTCATTTTATGATTAATCTTCTTGGTCTTCTTTCTTTAACCTAGCAACATTAGAGTACAGCTAATAACAGAAAAATTAAAATTACGAATCTTTAGAATTATGATATATACTCTTCAAAGATATAAATCTTTAGAATTTTATGCTATAAAGTATTAATAGTAAAGGTCATAATTATGCTACCATAACAATTAACACTCACAAAGCACTTACTACATGCTGAGTACCCTTCTAAGCACATTAACACTGAGTTGGCTTCCAGCAATCCTCACCTCTTAAGATTCATACTCCTGTGTAGTCCCTTCCCACACTGAATAGGGCTGACCTCGTAACAAATAGGACATTGCAGAAGTGATGATGTGTGACATCTGAGACTAGGTCTTCACAGACACTAGGGCCTTCCCCTTGATCTCTTTTGGGTCACTCGCCCTGGGAGAAGCCAGCTGTCTGCCATGTCAAGGAAACCTATACGGACTGTGGAGAGGACTACACGGTATGACACTGAGGCCTCCTGCCCACAGACATTGTCAACTTGCTGGCCAGGCATATGAGCCACTTTTGAAATGGATCTCTCAGCACCAGTCCACATTTCAGACAACTGCAACTCCAGTCACCATGCTAACTGCAACTTCATGGGAGACCCTGGGACAGACCCATCCAGCTAACTCACTCCAAGGTTTCTGATGCACTGAAAGCGTGACAGATATTAAACGTGCACTGTTATTTTAAGCCATTATGTTTTGGAGTAATGTGTTCTACAACAATAGATAAATATTCTTCTGTTCCTTTGGCTCATTCCATGATGTTGGGTAGGTGACATAACCTTAAACTTTTAAATTAATGAAAGGATTGGAAAAGAGCATAACAATGGATCCTTCTACCTTGAACACTGTAATTTTACATGTCCTACTTTACTATATTTCAGAAAAAAACAATTCAATCTTCCATAAGAATAGCTTTTGTGGATGACCATTTATTTTCCCTGCAGTGGCCTTTTGCCATATCTAACTCCTCGGTCTTTAATGCTCTTTTTGATATATTGCCCAATACATCCATAAACCCACCCCCAGAATGTTATATGGGGCTGGCGTAATGCTAACTCTTTTAAACCACAGGGGAAGCAAACGCTTCTAATTTATGCTGCCTTTTTATTCCCTACATAATTTTGATTTTAATGCTTCATCTCGACTACATCAATATCCTTTTGCCAGTAGCAACTGAAAACAAAAAATAAATGTTTCATTCCTCCTCTTGGCCAACTAAAGGGGAATACTCGTGGCTCCAGGACCTGATGTCGATGGAAGGAATTATGATTAACTTTGTACAAGGGGTTTAATATATTGGGAAACACTCAATTTGAAAGTCTAAAGATCTGGATGATGGTTTCAACTCTGCAAAATATTAGATATTTATTTTTTTTATTTTTTTTACTTATGAACTAGAAGCATTGAAATAGCTTATTTTAGTTCATCATGCATATAGAATAATTGGAAATATATTGAATTCTACAGTATTTTACAGCAGGGCAGAGTTCACTTGCAGCAAGATCTTTATTAGCATGTAGCTAAAGTTCATAGCCCATTGTCTAATGTAAAGTCTATATATAAATCTGACTCAAAAGGAAAGAGATCACTAAAATGTGTAACTACTGATATTATCATAACTTCATATATCTCCTCTCAACCTAACACCAAGATTATGCATTTCTTGTGTCAGAGGGTGGAAGGATTAAAATGCAGAGGCAATATTATCAGTATCAATATAATAAATAAAATTTTAATCTTCAAATATTTTTTGCAGTGAAGACCTTTTCCCACTTTTTTCTTTTAATCTCTGAGCATATTGTGCTTGTATTCATAGCCACTAATAAATAAGAACTTAACTGGACAACCAAATCCAGCACTAGTGGGTTAGTAGTTTTGTTTTTGTTTTTTGTCCAAAATCAAATAGATTATACATGCTGCTACTAGGAAAAAAGAGGCTATTTATCAGTTTTCTATTAAATAAAATATAGGTTGTAAATATACAGAAAACATAGGCTAAAAAGCTGTAACATGGCTAAGCACAGAATGGCATAATGCTGAAATATAGCTTAATATTTGAGCAGCTATGACTTCAGACCTCAGATACGAAAGAGGTGGGTTAAAAGCACTCTCTCAATGTCAGTGAGCCTATTACCATGGAAATTTTTAAAAGCCCCATCTATTAGTGTTTGGTCCTTGAATTGGATTCAAAAATCTGGTTGCCTCTAAGTTGCTGTTTTATATTGTGAAGGCCATGAGAACTCATTGATATCACGAGCTATAGAGGATTATTCTCTGAACAAAATGGGTTAGTATAAATGATATGAGATTCTTTCTAACTCTGACAGACTGTGTCTCTTTTAACTTTTGTACTCCTTTTTATTTGAGCCAAAATGAACTAATATTATAATGAGAACAGGAGTGTTATCTCTTATAGCAAAATCCACTGGTTTAGGGTGAAAATATTTTTAACTCTATGTATCTCATAGCCTCACAATGATCTGAGCAAATCTTTAATACACAGACAAAAAATTAGTATGGGGCCAGGGGCAGTTGGATTGGAATGCTGGATATTAGCAGGATCAAAATAGACCTTAAAGTGCATGAGAGGTAGGAAGTTTCTGAATTGAATAAGCAGAATTACCTAAGAAGAGATATTTGGATTAGGAATCCACAACAGTTCTGAGTTCTTAGAGCATTATTGCTAAGTAAGTCATAGTTGACATGCATAGTCCTCAACTTCTTGGATTACTATGAGGACAAGTATTATCTGGTCATTTTTGACTCAGAAAGAAAAATAATGGCCTGTTATATTTACCATGTTTGCAGTGGCCACAGGACTGGGTTGTGTAATAGAAATAGGTCAGGCTTACCCTACAGATAAGCCAAAGATATTTGAAGATAAAATGACTCTTTGAGATCCAATGTTTTTTTTTTTTTTTTTTTTTTTAATTTACAGATGAAGCAGTAGGGAACTAGAAAAGTTATTTGAATTGCCTAAACTCATGTAACAATTTAGTTTCAAAGATGTTTCTAGAACTCGCATCAATTGGTCCTCCCATTCAGTATGCTTTATGCTTTCTGCTTCTGTTTCCAATTAAGAAGACAATCAAGAAAATGATAGGTACAGAAAGGCGTAACTTACATGCTAGTTCACCATGGAGAGATCAAGTTTTATCCTTACCTCATCCTTTAACTGCAAAATACCCTTAATTGGATTAAAGGGTTAAAAGAAAAATTGTAAAATAAAGGATAGGTGCAAATGGATATGATATTAAGAAGGAGAAATATTTTCTAAGCAGAGAGCTATTGAATAAATTACCAAAAAGTGATAAATTTAACTGCATATAAATTTTAATATGCCATTTTTCAAAAATTAAATAAATAAATAAAAGGTGAAATCAGAAAAAGAAATGCTAACCGTGGAGGGTGAGATCTTGATGTTCTTAATTGTTTTAAAAGAAAAAATATAATATAATAAAAGCAAGAAACTTGAACAAACCAAACCCAAATGGCTCAAACCATGTACATACTCTGAGAGTCACATGTAAATAAAGCAGTGCAATTCAATAAAGTATGTTACCATTGTCTCCTATAAAATTTTCAAATATTTAAAAATTTTGATACTCAGCATCAGTGAATTGCAGGGAAATTAGAATTATTACAATGTTAGCAGATTCTATTATTTGTTCTAAACATTTGTTCCCCCACTCTACCAGTTCCATTGTATAGAGGCTCTGGTTGTGGCCTTCCTAAGAGAGGATTTCTGTGCCCACCTTGTTACATCATCCTTGGCCATGTGATTTGCTTTAGCCAATAGGATGTCAGCAAAGTGATAGCTCATCTGAGCAGCCGCATGAAGAGCCACCACAATTGCTCTTTCCCTCCAGCATATCCCAGGTAGAACTCCTTCTTTAGATCCCAGAATGAAGGGAACACAGGGACAAGAGCTGCAACTGACCCACAGTCAATGCATACTGGGAGGAAGAAAGAAGATGTTGTTGCTGAACCCACTGAAATGTTGATGCTGTTTTTACTGCAACAAAATCTAGCAAAAGCTGACAAGCATAGTAAGAGTATAAACTGCACAATATTTCTTAAAAACACTTTGGCAATATACATTAGAGGTCTTTCAAATTAGTTGATACTATTGACTTACAAATTCCCTTTTATGACTCAATGTGCCAAGAGATTCACTGCAATATAACTCTTAATGGTTAAAACTGTAAGCAAGCCAAATATCCAAAATTAGGAGAATAATTAAATAAATTATGATAAATTTATAGTATCTGATATTATAGAGCCATTAAAATGGTGTTTACAAGGGATATTTAATGGCAAAAGAAAATAGCCACTGTATAATATGAGGTGACAGAACAGTGTACAAATCTGAAAATGCAGAATGATGCCAAATTTGTAACATATACAAATGTATATTAAAAATATTGAATGGAAATATATCAAAAATGTTATGAGTGTTTATTTCTTGTTAGGTGAGGAAAAGGGTTATTTTTCTTCTTTTTTATATGTCCCTATATTTTGAATAACATGAATAATAAGAATATTTATTTTTACAATCAGAAAATTTATACTTAAATTGCTCTCATTTTACAAATGAGAGAATGGAATCTCAGTGTGGTTGAGTAGATCCTAGAGTCGCCAGACTTAGAATCTGGTTCTATCTATTACATATTTGTTGTCTTAATATTAGACTACATCTACTGTTTCTTTTAATACTTAATGTTCAAATGAAAATATAGTCTAGACTTTCCTCTTCATCACACCACCCTCTATTGCAATCCTCTTATTTCATCTTCAAAATAGCACTCTAATCATCAGACTGACTTTAATATTATAATTGTCTAGTAAATATTATTTGTGTGCATACTTATTTTGTTGCTTGATTTTAAATACTCAAACTCACCTGGAAAATGCAAGCACTTTTCTCTAGTATAGGACACTTAAGAGTAGACTGGAAATGTATTTTGCATTTTTCCATGTAATTTTCTATAATTTATTCATGCTCCTTAATCCTTCCCCACTGAGAGATTCTTATTATCTTCCAATTTTTAATTTATAAATAGTGCTTCAATGAACATCTTCTACACTAACCGTGCACGGGAGCAGATATTTCTATATGATAAATGACTGATTTTCATACATTTCAAATTTGAGAATGGCCTTCCTAATATGTGCCTAATGAATCCGACTTCATCCCTGAGAGAATCACTTGAACACTCCTTGTCTCTGAAGACATTTTCCATTCATTTGCCTTGCTTAAATTAACATTCATACTTCCATGTCCGCATTGGTTTCCTATGGTTACCATAACGAAATACCACAGATTATGTGTCTTGAACAACAGAAATTTATTTTTTTACATTTTTGGAAACTAGAAGTCCAAGAGTGAGGTGTTGGTAGGTTGGTTTTCTTCTGAGTCCTCTGTCCTTGGCTTGAGGATAGCCGCCTTTTCCTGTGGCTTCACATGATCGTTTCTTTAAGCACGGTTGTCCTTCTAGCGTCTGTATCCTCACCTCCTCTTCTTATAAGGACACCATTCCTGTTGGATTAAGGCCCACTGCTAGGACCTCATTTTACCTCTTTATAAGCCCTGTGTCTAAATGTAGTCACCTTCTGAAGCACTGGGGTTATGACTTGAACATATGAATTTTGGGGGCACACAATTCAGTTTGTAATAGAGCCATTGGTTTACTCGTCTGCCTCCCTGACGGGGATGTGAACCCAGCTCATGGCAACTTCAACTCTCGATGGCTGATGCCTCAAACATTGCGGGTATTCAATAAATGTTGGCTCGATCAATCAGACTATGGATGTGGAAGAGCATAGAGATCAGAAGAGAACCAAACAGAGGGAACGAGGATATCAGGGAAAATTCCTTTGGACATGGACTGAACTTTGAGTCAAGGGAAGAGTTGTGTTGATAGAAGATAGGACTCCCAACAAAAATGCAATAACATATGCAAAATCACGAACGTTCACATGATTTGCCAGATTAATGGAAAGGTGAGGAAAATCAAAACTCACAGGACTGGTCAGGGTTTAGAAATCATCTACTCCATAAGGCCGTTTTTTCATTTCCACACAAGGTCGTTTAGTCCCTCCTTGACCATCGTCACAAATTGAAGTGTACCTGCTGCAGCTGCAGGATTGAATTATTTCAGTCATTGGCATAGTCCTTACCAGACTTCCCTCATTTAGTAATATCTGAATGAGTCTGGCTACGTTTACATACCACATCTCCTATTATTCATTTGATACTTTTTCATTTAATTGACTCTCATTTTTCACACAGTGTACTGGAAATGGAACTTTATATCTTTACCAGAACTACTTGAGAACCAGTACCTGCTGGCCCAAATAGAAGGAATTGGTATACATAAATCCATAACTATAACTATTATTATTAATATAACTACACACACACATATACCTAAAATACATCACTTACCGTAAGTGCTAGGTGCACCAGCTTTTGGAAAAATTTATTCTATTAAAGCTCTTTAAGTGAAGCTTGAATTACTGCATTTCCATGTGGGTACATATAAAGAAATGCAACATTTTCAAGTTACAACAAGGAAGAAATTCTGGTTTTGGATGGAGGTAGAACAGGCTAGATGTTGGAGATGTCTCCTTGGGAGAGACTCAGTCAGCAGAGCAATTTTCCCTGGAATTCTGCCTCAGAGCAATGGCCATTAGAAAGAACTTCACCATGGTGGCAACACTGAGAGGTCAGTCCCTGTACTTGGAAACAGGTTCCTCATAGTTTGTGCTTTACTTTAAACTCAAAAATAATAGAACTCTATTTTAAGTGACTACAGATTAAACAATTCGCCTGCAATCTGATTTCATCTGTAAATTTGCTCAGCAAATTCTTTCTCCATAAAGAGTAGAAAAGAAAATTTCTAACCAGCCCCACTTGAATGAGGACTTTAAAAGGTTGTGCTTAAAAGTCTCCTGAATTCCTAGTCCTGACTAATTTCAGCTTGCTTTGTGACCTTGAGCAATCATTTCATTTCATTGAGCCTCCATTTCTGGACTTGTGAAACAGTAGGACTGGAGTGGTTCTCAGAGTGTGGTCCCTGGAACAAGAGCATCAGCATCAGCAGGGAACCTACAAGAAATGCAAATTCCCAGGCTCCACTCTAGACCTCTGCACCAGAAACTCTGGGGCGAGGTCCAGCAATCTGTGTTTTAACAAGTCTTCCAGGTGATTCCAGTGCTAAGGTTTAAGAGCCATTGGACTATAGGATATGAACAGCTCTCTTGGCCCCGCCATCTGTGAAATGTTGTGATCTTGTGATCGTTGAACAAGAGCGAGCAAAAGAGACCGTGTTTCTAGCAGGAGGGAAAGCTGGCTTGGATGAGCTGCTTGGAGAATGAATTTGCTCTTTGGAGAAGAGTCACCTGGCCTAACTAACGACTACAGATCCCACGGGGAGAAAATCGTGAGAAGGGTTTCTCTGGCCACCTGGAAAGGAAGCAGGGACAATATGGGAGAATTCTCTCCTGGTGCTTAGAGACGGGAAGAGGCAGGCAGCTAATATCTTCATTAGGAACAGCTTGGCATGAGTCATGCATCATGTATACAAACAAAAGTAGTGTGTGATTTGGCCTCAGGAATAGGGTTCCCAGAGATATGAAAACTCCCATAAACCTGTGTCTTCATTTTTTTTTTTCTTCTGAATTTTAGGAGGAGTGGAATTTTGGGAGACCGTGGAAGCTGCCAGCAGGTAAATCAAAGCAAGGCCAAGAAAGTTCCACAATCACCGAGGCCACAAGGCGTTTTCTGTCCTACACGTTCCTAAGGGAACAACGATTTTCCCAGCAAACAAATCCATCACTCCCCCAGTGGAGCCTGCGCAGATGCAAAAGCAGGATGGGTGGGAGCTGGAGGGAGGGAGAGAGGGAGAGGGAGAGGCAGAAAGGAATTCTGGCACCATCTAGTGGCCCAGGAGACAAGGCTCTTACCCTAACAGTCACAGCTGAGGCTGGCTGGCACTGAAGCTATTTTGAAAGAAAACCTTTAATAATCGTTTAATTGTTATTCCCCGAGGAATTAACTAAACTTTGATCTCCCCACTGTGCATGAGGACAAAGTGACAGCCCTGATAGTAATGACAGAGATTAGTGGACAGGAAGCTGCTATGGATCAAAATATCCTGAATGTGTTAATATTAATAATTCCTTCCAACTGAAATAAGCTGTGCAATGCACATGTGGAATAGTTCATTCCATCAACTGTATTCAATTCTGCACTGAAGTCTCACCTACTCTTTCTGGAAGGCTATGGCAGTACCTGCCATGGGGTTCTCCTCCCGTGAGCTCTTCCGATCGCTGTAGCCTTCCTCTCTGACACAGGTGATGGATGTATCAGGCCAAGCCCTGATGTTTTAAATGAATTCCCTTCCATCCTTCTGTAGAGAAGTCATATCTTGGAAGGAATACATGCTTAATGCTACACCGGTCACTAGCGTGAGTAAACTGGTCCAGTCTTGGAGATAAATAATCAGGAGGAAAGGACATTGAAGCCAGACTTTCTGTGGGATTGCTGTTCAAATTGGGAAAAATTTGGTCAAAAAAAAAAAAAGAACTAAAGCATATATGTCCTGGGGATCCTGAATATTTAGCTCCTCTCTTATGCCTCCCACCACCCCATATCAGGAAACTCCTATAGCAAAAATCTTAACTTACAGTTGTAAAACAGAGGGTTATGAAATAATACCCTAAGTTATTTTTATTAAATTAGGTTATGATACTCTAAATTAGTGGGACCCAAATTTTGATGTTATCAGAATCACCTAGGAAAGTTGTTAAAATGTATATCTTCCAAATTTTATCCTAGACTTACTGATTCAAAAACTCTGGTGATCAATAATATTTATTAAGTATCCTAAGTCATTTAAGTAGTAGAGCGCAGGGGTTAAGACTATCTATTCTGAATTATCAGACCTCTGTTGGGATCTCAATTTTATCATATCTTTGTTGTACAGAATTGGGCAATTTAAGTAGCTTTCTAAGCCCCACCTTCCTCATTAGTAACATGGAGATGATAATTGGATTTATCTTTTAGCACTGCTTTGAGTTTTAGACGAAGTGCTGAGCCCAGCACTGTGTTTGACATATATATACAGCCCTCAAAAATGTCATCTAAGATATCCGGCACTAATGCAAAATCAGCAAGCATTTGGAAGCCACTCTTTGAAAAGACTTCATCTCCCTTATTTATGCAGGAGATGTTAGCACAGTGATTATCTACTTACACTGTGTGTATGGACAAATCACACATTAGTGGTATGTGCTGGGTTCACAACCACTATCACACTTTAGGAGTATTTTCCTAAGAGGTAATTATTTACCTCTTCTACTATAAACTAAAAGAGGGCAAGGTTCAGATCTATTTAGCTTACCATTATATCAGATATACAGTATTTAACTTTTCATCTAGCATAGTGCCTGACACATAGCAGGCATGCAAAAATACTGTTGCATGAATAAATGCATAAATTAATTAATGATTGAAGTATGGATGGTCATACAGTAGTACCTCCCAGATTTACATGATCATGATGGTTTATAGTAGAAAAAAAGAAAAAGAAAAATGTCCCATCAGAATTTTCTCTGGGGACTTAAAACTCATAGGGTTGTCAAGTTTTGCAAATAAAAATACAGGATGCCCAGTTAAATTTGAATTTCAGATAGGCAACAAGTAATTTTTAGTATAAATGTGTCCCATGTGATATTTGGGAAATACTTATACTGAAAAATAGTCCTTGTTTATCAGAAATTCAAATTCAACTATTACTCATGGGTTTTATGTGGCAACTCTGAAGACCAATCTAGTCTAGTTCAGAAATAAGAAACTATTATAAACATGAAAGGGGATGTCGTAAGAAAAAATACTCAATATTATATAAAAAGCTAATTAACTCAGGTGTGTGTGTTAGGGGGTTCAGTAAGAATGTGACTTTACTAAAGACTTATATGGCAACATGTAAAAAGTTAGAATTTTAACCATAATGATTAGTTTCTTGACAATTTTCATAGGACAGCAGGGTGCCAGGTTCTCAGCCAATCCTTTGTTATGCTGTTGTCTCTAACTAAAACAGAGGCCCATGTTTTAGCTAACAAATAATTAGCCTTTGTAAGAGATGTGTAAACTAATCATTGACTCATGAACTTTCTAATTGTGCTCACCTATTATTTGATCTGAGCTCATAATGCTGCTATAAAAGAGATTCAAATGCTGGCTGGGGGTCTAAATAGATTATTTTAAGGTCCTTCTAGCTATGCATACATTCATATACATTTATATGTATTCATATATGATCACGTATGTTCACATTCTTGACATATAGACTGTCCAGAGAATAGTGTTCAATAAAATGTTTATTTGGAAGTTCCTAAGATTAGGGATAATATCTGGATTTCCCTGACCTGCAATGACCACTTTATCTGATGTTGTCTTGTAACTCTCCTACTCGTTGCCTTCCTAAATCCCATTTAACCTGCTCTACTTGTTTCTTTTTTAAAAAACAATACGTGACCTTTTAGTCTACTATAAAATTTACTGATTTATTACATGTATTGTTTATTATTTATCTCTCCTAAGAATATAAGCTTGTCCTTAATAGATGGCCATTTCAGGCTCAGGTCCTATCTTGAGTAGAAAGTAAAATATTTAATCACAATTGGCCATTGGACAACTAATATCATCTCTATGTCACCAATGTCAGAAGTACCTAAATTGATCTGGTCCTGCAGTCTTCTTATGAAAAGGACCACCTCTGTATTTTTACTCCCTGTTCCTATGAATAACTCAGTAGGAGACACTATAAGATGTGAAATAAGTATGCATTCCAATGACCTGTGTTTCAACTCTAGTTCTTGTACTAAACAGCTTTGCAATCTCAAGCCAATCACAGCAGGGCTCATTTTCTCTTTGTGCCAATTAAACTCAAAAATACCTTCTATCTCAAAAGGTATTCTGATTTAAAGTCTCTTAAATTCACATCAGTGTTACAGTTACTAGAAACAAGAGGCTGAAATAAAATGGGGGAAGAGGCAGGGCAAGTGAAGAAATGTCATCACAAAGGACCAGAGGCAGTGAGGCCCGATACAAAATTTTGTAGATTTTGCCCTTTGCAGTTGGCCTGCTCTTTGAATAGCCGGATCTAGAAGTAGGAGAAATAGAACACTGTGTTCCCAACCATTAGGAGAAGCAAATATCGATTTAATTTGTTATAATTACTTTAACACATAATTCTGTACAGTCAATTACTTCATATTTTATGATCTAATAGTGCCTTGTTTGTAATAGTGACAATAATAAATTTTAGCACTTATTAAGAACAAACTGCATGCCAGACACTGGACTAATCGCTGCACAAGCAGTATCAAATTTGAAGCTCATAACAATTCTTGTGAGGGACTGAGTGTGATCCCTATTTCACAGATGAAGAAACTGAGGCTTGGGTGGGTAACTAATGTGCCCATTATGTGGGAGTTAAATTCAGGAAAATGTTACCAGGGTCTGCACACGTAACCTGCTTTGAAATGTTTTCTCTCTACTTTAGCATCAATCACTCTGGGCAGTGGTTAACCATGTTGCGTCTGTTCTCCATCACTAGTATCACCAGGCCCTCTACCCTTGCCTACCCTTAGTCCAAGATGATGCCCTGGAATATCCATGTAGAGAGACAATATGTGTGTTACGATGAGTGGAAAACAAATGATATTTATTTTTGTCTTTTTGTCTACATCTTGATATTGTTTTATTTTCCCAATTGTGCCAAACAACGATCAAATGATACCTAAGAATTTAGTAACATGCATTAAATCATTTAAGTGATGAAGCTTCAAATCCTTAAGTAACTGAGAGAGGAGATTTGGTGATAATAAAAGTTTAAATATTGGCTTTGACTATAGATACATAACAGAGGGATTAAAATAATCCCAGAAACATTTACTTAACAGTAACATTGATTTTAAAGGCCATTAAGAGAAAAAACCTCCATTTTTTAAAAAAAATTCATGAATGTACTCATTCTATAGATGGGTGTTAGATTCTGCATATTCAAATGTGACTAAACATTTGTTGTCTTTGTCTAGATGTCTCAATCCTTTCTTATGTTAGAATTATAGAGCGTGTGTGTGTGTGTGTGTGTGTGTGTGTGTGTGTGTGTGTGCGGGCATGCACGCATGTTTAGGAGATGGGGGAATACACAAGAAATCCTGATTTATATCATTGTTCCATATTAGAGCACTGATCTAAGAAAACTTCAGGGCCTGTGAGATTCAAGAATAAGGACATTTATCCCAGACTTGTGATAGGAGAAGATTGATCAGAAAATACATCTAGCATAAAATAATATTTGAGTTAAGACCTGAGAAGGAATAAGAGATGGGAAGAGATAAGGAGAGTGAGTCTCTCCTTTGCCTACCAAAAAGTTATCCTCCCTTCTTTTGTGTTCAGAAAATTTGGACCTATTTCTTTATAAGGAGATATAATGGTAAGTCTACCAGGGATGGAATTTTAAAAAAGATCTTTGCTACTTGCTTATAGGAAGATATATACAAAAAAACTGGTCTTTCCTTCACAGAAATCTTCCTCTTGCCTCTGAATGGACTTGTACAATGATTGGAGTTGCTGCAGCTATTTTGTGACCAAGAGGCAAGGACCAAAAGAATCATGAAGCCAAAATTCTCAGGGCCCTTACATTTTTGATTTACTGAATCAGTGCTTGCAAACATTCATTTTCAAACACATCATTAAGCAAGAAAAATGAATCTCCATTTCTTTAAGCCACTGTTCAATGTGATTTCCATTACTTGTGGCTGAAAATATTTTCAGTCAAAAAAGGAGTTGAGAGCTATAGAGTGGTTCAGGCAAAAGGCTAGAGGGTAAAAAGGCAGTAGCATATTTCAGGATGAAAAAGAAATCTCAAAGTAATTAGAAGCCAACTGAAGGCAATAAAGAAGGAGTGGCAACAGAAGAAAGGGACCGCAGCTCATGAGTTCAGCAAACATTACAGAAGCAACAACCTGTCAAGTACTGTTCTGGGCACCAGGGATATAGCCTAAATAAAATAGACAGCAATCCCTGACCCCGGGAAGTATCCATTCTAGGGGTTTAAGAAGTGCTAACTCCCTTTCCCCCTAGAATGCATGATGCATTTTTAAATAAAATGGTCAAGGAAGTCCTCATTGAGAGGGTGAACTTTGCACAAAGACCTGAAAGCAATAGGAGAACGGGCCAGGCGAATATGCAGCAGAAATGCATTCCAGGCAGAGGGTGCAGGAACAGAAAAGACCTCAGGAAAGCCTGTCCCTACACTTTTAAGAAATAATGAAACAAGTGTGGCTGCAGAAGAGTAAACCAGAGGGATAGTTGGAGATGCCACAGGAGGGTAGTTTGCTAGGGAGGCTTTGTGTAGGGCCTGGTAAGTCATTGAAAGGCTTTGGTTTTTACTTCTCACGAGCTACAGATATGTGGGAGGGCTTTGCTGAGAGGAAGAACAAGGTGTGCTATGTCTCACAGGATTACACCTGTTAAGACAGGGAATGAGGGCAGAAGTGCAGAGACCAGCTGGGGAGCTATTGCAATGACGCAGGCAAGTGATAACAGGGGCTTGCACAAGGCTGAGTTTGGCGAATGTGGTGAGGGGTGCTCAACATTTCTCTTTCTTGATGATTGAGTTGTCAGGTGTACTGCTGGATTGAAGGCTACAAGAGAAAGAGAAGAGTCAAGACAAATTTCAAGGGACATGCGCTAAACAACAAATAGATGGATTTATCATTTATAAAGATGGGAAATACTGTGGGGAATCAGAATTTTGTTTGATCTACAAAGAAAAGACACACATTTAATGTATACTTCCTGATAAGTTTGGGCATATGCATACACCCCTGATACCATCTTCAAATGTCATTTAGATATTTAAGTGAAGATTCAAATATGCAGGTAGATATACGAGTCTGGTATTTAGGAGATTCCAGGGATGGAGGTAGAAGAGTGAGCCATCTTCCAAGAACAGATGATATTTAAAGCCTTAGGACTGGAAGAAATCACCAGGAGAGTGAATGGAGAGACAGCAGCGTTTCAAAGACTGATAGCTGGTTCATTTCAGTGACAAGGAATCCCAGAGATGAAGAAAAGTAAGCAAAGAAGATGGAGAAGAAAGCATCTGGCAGAAAAGACAAAATTTATGATGGACCAGAAGCCGAATGAAGAGTTTCAGGAAAGAGAGTTAATAGTGAGCTCACATCACGCCTTGAGTTGGTGGAGATTGAGAATAGACCTCAATCCACTAATTCTAACTTCAAACACAGGGGGAATATTGGAATGAATAGGGTCACTGACCACAGGTTGCCTCAGTCACTCGGTGAATCACTAGAATATTTTCTATTAATTTGGCATAATGGAGAAATGATCCACATTCTGGAAGTGAGAGAGAATGGTAGCATTGTCAGGGGATGGTGGATATTTAGAGCATGGTAAGTTTTCCTCTTTTTTTTTTTTAATTTATAAAAATCATTCAACAATGACAGATGCTGCTTTCCAGCCAGTTGATGAGCCAAGATGTCTCAGCACACATACTGGCAAGATTAAAAGGCACCAGTGAGTCTTTATCATATAACTATGTATGTCAAATAATATGAGAAATTCCTCAGAAACAGAAAAGGAAAAAGCTAGAGTAAGAGAGAGAGTTAAAAGTCTAAGCTTCGTGCATCATTAATGAACAAGAAGGAAAAGAGAAATCCATCTCTCTCCCGTATGGAGAAATTATGGAGCAAAGAACTCTTATCATACCACTCTCTGTGCTTCATAAAATATGAGTAACTTTTGGCAACCAGTCAAAATGAAAGAGAAAATATGCAAAACACACACGTACTTCTGTGCACATACAGGGTAAGATAGGAGAAACCACAGCGTCAAGGTTGATTTGCTGAGGATGAGAAGGTAAGCTATTACACATACATACATATATAAAATTCTGGATGTAGGCAGCAAATGTCAAACACATTTTCTACACTGACTATCTTAGTTTGTGCCTTCATATGCTACTTTTTGCTCCTAAGGAATAAAACTACTTTTTAGCAACTGTTATAGTGTTCAATATCCATGAATTTTGGCATCAAGGGTATTCAGGAAAAGACTGTACCAAACTTTCCCTTAATTAAAAACATCCTTTCATTTCTAAAAATAGAAAGATCAATTGTGTGAATATTTTAAAACCTCAAGATAATTTTTCATTTTTTAAATATTCCAGAGCACATGAAAAGCATCCAGGATACATAAGGGTTGGCAAAATAATTATTTGTGTTTGACAGTGAATCAGTAAAGTGCGTACCAGAAGGACTTCTATCCCTCCGTACTCTATTAGGTCTATTAAAGAAGAACCTATAGCAGGTTAGATTTGAAAGGGGATATGATGATACAAATAATTTTGTCAAACACGACAAAAATAAAATGATTTTCTAGTTAAAAAGAAATTGTCACATGCTGTCTCTTGTCATTATTACCGTAATAGTCTGAATGACAACATTTGACTTAATTTTCCAAATCCTGTTTGGCCTGGGTTGTGTATTGCTGTTATGTGTAGAAGTGATTTGTTTCAGCTATAATCTGCATTTCTACCACGGTTAGTAAATACTTTCAAAAACACCAATTTTTACAGGAAAAAACCTTAGAGAGCTCATATAACCAAACTCCCTCCCTCTCCCTCTCTCTTCCTTCCTTCCTTCTTTCCTTCTTTCCTTTCTTTCTCTTTCTCTTTCTCTTTTCTTCTCTCTTTCTTTCTTTCCTTCCTTTCTCTTTCTCTCTTTCTGTCTGTCTCTTTCTTTCTTTCTTTCTTTCTTTCTTTCTTTCTTTCTTTCTTTCTTTCTTATTTATGAGGAAATTACAGTTCAAAGAGATTAAGTGACTTGCCTGAAGGCACAAAGCAATTTAGTAAAATGTAAAGTTTCTTTCACTTATTGAAAGTAAGGGCAATTTCTTCAGACAAATCCTAACTTGAGTGTGATTTCAGTCTAGCTGGACATACATTGCTTTGACATGGTTTTCCAAGAAGTAAACTTGTATAATGTAACATTCTTTGGTCTACCATGATGATAACCACTTAGTTTTGTAGAGAGCTTCACAGAGTTTTCATTTTCAAAGCACTCTGTCATCTGTTTTCTGACATGATCTCCTACATAGGTATGAACAGATGGAATTAGCCTGATCACAGATAAACACACTGAAGCTCAAGTTTAGAGTTTTGTCTTAAACTTATGACATGGGGAAACTGAAGCTCGAGTTTAGAGCCATGTCCACTGTGACCCGGACAGGCTGGTGGAGTTAGACTAAATCAGTATAGATGGTTCCACAAGAAGTCAGCTGACCTGAGTCTGACATCAGTTCATAATTCATAGTCGAAGGTACACAGATACAACAGACAATATTGTCCTTTCATGCCCTGGGGTTTATGGTGTTCCAAATCCATTCAATTCCTTGCCAAGGTACTGAACTGAAACAAGAAGCAAAGGAGAAAACTCAAGCCTATGCCCCTATTTGTTACTTATATGCATATGATGCTTGAGCTTCATCATCATGCAAATAAAAAACAAGCTTATTTTCTCCCATCCCCCTAAAGCTTCACTTCTTCAAAAGAGCTACTAAATAAGATGGTTTATTTCACATGATTGATTACGGGAATCCTGCTCATATATCCAAGGGCTGACATTTTAAATCACATCTTCTTTTCAATTGAAGGGAATGAAATGATGTTCATATCTTGACATGATTGATTATCTGGAAGCGGAAGCCAAAAATCTATACTAGTTCAATCTATAGCTCCCACCAACTGATAGCATATTATCAAGCCTTATTAAAATCATGCATGACTTGCAACTGCAGCTTTATATCTGACGGTAAGCAAATATAATGGCCTTCTGCCTTCAGATTGCACTTTTGTATTAATGTGGTGGTTGATATATCTATTTGTGAAAGGATTATAGGTGATATAAATTTTGCCTTTACAGACAAATGGTAATTTCTTTGTGTTTAATCTCCATGAGGGATTGGGGAAATCTAAAATAGCCATGGGACTGAGTGTTTATCAGTGTTGGATCCATAAAGAGTCTCAAATAGAAAACTACAGGTCCCAATAGGATGCTTCTTTCTGATTTTTCTAAGCATCTCTTACTTTAATGCAAACCTGAAGGACTATCTCAGCTATAAAGATGAGTCATCATGGCATACAAGCTGAAATTTACACACTCTTGTGTAAGTAGACTTATTGAAGAAGAAGATTCCATTCATCTAAAGTTATGCGGCAGGATGTGGAACATAGAGACCAGCCACTGTTCTGCGGGTTGGCACGTTTATGGGAAAATCAATGCTTAAGTTATCATTTCCCCTGCTTTAATTATAATTCCAATTTTCTTTTTGGATGGTGCAGATCAAATAAAAATAGGTCATGTTTCTTCATTGTAAACATTGTCTCATAAATCTGGGCTCTGTCTTTCCCGGACTCCACCACAGGCATTTAACCCAGTTCCTTTTTACCTGAAGTTAATTCTGGTTGTAGAGTGTCCAGAATCAAACAGCAAATCTCCTAGTGACCTAGTAGCCACACAGATCCATTCATTAAGAGGACACTCAAGCCATTCTAAAAGAAGCCAAAAATTCTAGCTGAGATTCTTCTACGAATTGAATAAATAAATAACACTCCCTTTTTAAAAAGTTATTCGGTAGACTGTTACCATCTTGAAGGAAGGATATATGACTCTTTCAGCTCTAAACTTCTGACACCTCCTGGAGATGGTCTATGAATTCTTATCCGACAAGTATTAGCCTAAGTACTAAAGATCATGATGGTAAACAAGAATAATATGTATAATCTCTTACTCAGAGAGGTAACTATCAAAAGGATAGATACTATAAAAAGAAGTGTAATAAAGGGTGATGAATGCTATATTAGAGAAAAATAAAGGTAGCACAGGAACACAAATGGGAGCCCTTTTAAAGAATGCTACATGAATGAAAACCAGATGAAGCGTTGTCCTGACAGATAAGGAAAACAGGCAGGTGGAATATTTCAGGAAGGAGTAACAGGTGGGAAGATGGCATGGCTAGCTGGTCCTGCAACAGGGCTGATTTGGCAGACATGGGGCAGATCAGGAATGACCCTACAAGTCAGAATAAAACTTTCCCTTTATCCTAAGGTTAATGGGAAGCCATAAAAGTGTTTTAAACAGGAAAATTACATGAATATTTTGTGTTTTAGAATGTAACAAATATATAGTAAATAATTCTGGAATGAACTAATGAAGGAATGAAATTATTTCTCTGTTTATGGTAAAGAAGACTAACATTTTTGAGTACTTCTCATTTTCCCAGTTTTCCCTATCAAAAATCTTACCTTACCCTCAAAGTAACCTATAGTGCAAATGACTTGGATACTGTGCCTATTTCCAACATGATGACACTGAGACTCCTAGAAATTCAGTGGATTTCCAAAGTCATAAATCTAGTTAGTTTGAATCCATTTTTGAAATAAGTCATTCTGTCCCCAGCTCCTCAAATTGATATTGCATCTTAAAATCCCAATAATCTGATAAAATATCAAATTGGGGAAAACAACTGTAAAATTTGAGTACTGAAAAGATTTTAAATTTTGTTCACTAATTATTGTTTGATTTCATTAAGAATGGTATTATTTATCAAAGCATCTAAAGAGTTACTTGGACACTTTAGTAAGAGATGAGTTAATATTTATTATTAATATAGAGATGCTGAGTGGTTTATATGAAAGTTTTGCCGTTGCCATTGGTTTTTTGGGGGGGGGGCAACTCTGGCAAGAGTTTAATTTTTTGATTGATTTATTTATTTTCTTTTTTAAAAAAAATTCGGAATATTATGGGGGTACAAACATTTTGGTTACATAAAATGCCTTTGCATCACCCAAGCCAGAGCTACAAGTATGCCCATCCCCCAAACAGTGCACTCCGCAGCCATTAGTTATGAGTTTACCCATCTCCACAGCCCCTCGCACCTGCCCAGCATCCGATGAATATTATTTCTCTGTGGGCACCTGAGTGTTGGTTAGTTAGTACCAATTTGATGACGAGTACTTGTGGTGCTTGTTTTTCCATTCTTGTGATACTTTACTTTAAAGAATGGGCTCCAGCTCCACCTAGGATAATATAAGAGGTGCTAGTTCCATTGCTTTTTATTTCTTGTTTGTTTTATTTTGTTTTGTCTGGGAATGTGCAGTTAATGGGAGCCAGAAAACGGTTGACTATCACGTCTGAGCTAAAAAGACAAAGTCAAAGGAAAATAACTCAAGTGGAGACACATCCACATGGTACCTGAGGTGACCCTAGGAAAGTAAGCACTTGGGAATTTCTGGAAACCATGGAGAGAGTTGTGAACTTCCACAGAACAAAATTTGGAGGTTGCAGTCATTGTATGCATCCAGATGCACATAATCTAGAGAGTTTTGTTGTAATCCAGGCTAGAAACAGTCACACTGAACTTGTATCCCACATCATGACAATGTTTTCCTCTCTTCCCTAGGAATCTTCTCTACAGCCATAGCTGAACCTGTCCCTTCTGTGGCAATGACTCATATACCTAGATTGTCAACATTGATCCCACTGCTGAGTACTAGATTCAAATCTCCAAATGCCTGCTATACATTTTCACATGAATGCTCCCTACTGTCCTAAACAAAGGCACCAAAATTGACTCCTTTGTTCCATCTCTGTACAAACTTGTCCTCACGTCTTGTAGTTGATGGTGGGGTCAACACCACATTCTCCAACAAAACATTTTAGAACTCCCTTTGTCTACACACCACTCAAACTACTAACATTCACATCCAAGGAATTTCCAAAATCATTTAATTCAACATCCTTAATGGACTCTTCCTAAAACCTGATTTTCTGTCTCTTCTGCCGATGCCCTAATTTCACAACGTATCATTGAAAAGGTTAGTGCAAGAACACATGCATTGTTTCTCTCCTCCTTGGAGACCTGCTTCTTTAAAAAGTCTAAGTATTTCTCCCTATTTTCTTTCTAAAATAAGATTAAAATACGCTTCTAACCCTCACTTGGGTGAGGCAAAGACATAAAATGTAACCATAATGTTTGTACCCTTTTAATACCTTGAAATTAAAAAAAAGAAAAAGAAAACTATATGTGAGGCCCAGCAGGGAGTCAGGTGAGGCTGGGAGAAGGAAGGAAATGAATAGTGTGAACATCTGCAGGACACTTATTTCCTGGAGGTGCTTGTAGAGGTAATATGGTGCATTACAAGCTTTAGCTCTATTTTTTTTGTCTTTTGATTGCTTGACTCATCACAAGCAAATGTCAGCCTCTTGAACTAGCATTTGTATAGAGAATCAATACAATGTAGCCCAAACCAGTTGATCTTGCCCTGTGATGAAGGCTGAGTATCCCACTCAGTCATGGGGAGAACTCTATGGTGTATAAGTTAATGTCCCATTTTACATTAATTGAAAAAAGTTTTGCTCCTAAATTAAGTTTGAATTTTTTGGAAAATTATTTTTTAAATACACCAGAGGAGATTACTTGAAAAGATCCTCAGGTAAAATATGTTTTAAACAAACAAATATTTTATTAAAAGGTACATAATGGGATTTTGTACATTTTGTTAACTGCTATATTGTTACTATCTACTACAGTTTGGCACATGCAAAGACATACACAAATAGTTGTAGAATGAATGAATGAATGCATCTGTAAAATGACGTTCAATATAGTATTTACCTGAAAAAAAATATGCTCACAGAAAAGCAATAAACGAATTTTTCTTTCAGCTTTATTTGTAATAACTGAAGTCTATATTTGACTCATATGCATTTCTTTCAGTGAGCAAATGGATGAACAATTTTGGTACATCCACAAAATGGAACACTACTCAACCCATCTAACGATATGGATTTCAAAGTCCTTATCTTAAGTGAAAAGAAAAAAAAGCCAATCTCAAAAGTTATATATTATATTATTCTACTTACACAACATTTTCAAAATGGCAACACTGTGATGATAGGGAAGCATTTAGTGGTTGCCAGGGGTTAGGATTGCGGGAGAGTGCAACTATAAAGTACCCAGAGATTTTCTGTGTAGTGATGGAACAGTTCTGTATCTTGATTGTGTTGATGGTTACATCAATCTTTATATGTGGCACAGCAATACACACCACAAAAAAGAGTGCATGTAAAAACCAGTGAAACTATTTCACTTAACATAATGTCCAACGGGTTCATCCATGTTGTCACAAATAACAGGCTTTATTATGCTAAGTGACATAAACCA
Source organism: Avahi laniger (assembly GCA_963575035.1). Lineage (NCBI taxonomy): Eukaryota > Metazoa > Chordata > Mammalia > Primates > Indriidae > Avahi > Avahi laniger. The sequence continues at coordinate 147,379 of CAUYSK010035622.1, forward strand.
GGCATAGAAATACAAACAGTGCATGACCTTTCTTGTATGTGGAATCTAAAATAGTTGAACTCACAGAAGCAGAGAATAAAATGGTGCTTACCAGGGTCTGGGGGTGGGGCTGGAGTGCCGTGGAGGAGATATTGGTCAATAAATACAAAGTATCAGTTAGATAGAAGGAATAAGTTCAAGAGATCTATTGAACAACATGGTGACCATATTTAATAACAATATATTCTATTTTGAAAATCACTAAGAGGGTAGATTTTAAGTGTTCTCATCACAAGAGTGTTACTTGTGAGGTAATACATATGTTAATTAGCTCAACTAAGCCATTGCACAATGTATACATATTTCAAAGCATCATGTTGTAGTCAATAAAGACATATTTTATTTGTAAATTTTTAAAAACTAATAAATTATTTTAAAAAAAAGTAGTAGAACCTTAATAAGGTCCGTGATTTATTTAACAGTATTGTATCAATACTAGTTTCCTGGTTTTGACATTGTATTATAGTTATGTAAGATGTAACCATTAGAGAAAACTGAACAAAGGACATTTAAATGCTCTATGATATTTTTTGCAACTTCTTGTCAAGTCATAAATTGTTTCAAAATAAAAAGTTAAAAAAATTGATTATATTGTTTCTAATCTCTCAACCTTTTATTGGCTTTCCTTTGATTTCAGGATAAATTCCAAATGGATAAGTATGAAATTTAAGACCACAATTTCTCTCTCTAGCCTCACTTTTCCTTACAACTTCCTCATAGTCATTTTATTTTACTCGAAATTCATTCCCTGAGTAAGTCATGCACTTTCTCTCATCTGCATGTTTTCACCTGTGTTACCCTCAATTTGAAGTGATATTTTGCATGCATTCATAAGATTTTCACAAGAACTCTCTAGTAAGTCTCACTTTTCCCATCTTTATAGCTGAAGTCACTGAAACTCAAGAAAGCTAGGTCACAGAGCTAGCAGAGAAAAGATTCAAACCAGGACAATTTCACTCCTTCATACCACATTTATTTATATATGCTGATGTTTCATTTACTCACATGCAAGACTGACATGGTCCATGCCTTATGCTTGTAACTTCTTGCATTGCTCTATTACATAAAGTAGGTTTTCAGTAAATGACTGTGGAATGAAAGTGACCTGAATCACATCATGTGCTGTCTTAGATAGACACAAATCATCACTTTGCAAATTGAGTTGAAAGGGCCCTGATAAGTGTAAATAAAGATTTAAAATAAGAATGATTACTTAATGGAAACATACTTTTGATCTTAAATAAATAGACAAGGGATGGGGTACTTGTAGAAGCTTTTATAGGCCATGAGGAAGTTTTGTCACCGAGAGATGGGAGCCCTACTAGAAACAAAGGAATTTGCACTAAAAACATGCAATTTCTTGTCATTGCTTACAGTGAAGGGAACCTCAATTTTCACAGTCTGTGGCAAGAGACAGAAGAAAAAAGTCAGCAAGGAGCCCAGGGGGAAACCTGTTAAGTGAGAAGGTTGAGAAAGCCCCACAATATCCTTCTTTAAACTTTCATCCACCTTATGATAAGACATATGCTGTCTATACAGGAACCAGGTGAAACAGTAACATCCTAATCTCAAATTTCTGTCTACCTATTAACACATTAACTGCCATGTGAACTGTATGTAACTCACACTAATTTTGAGCAGGGGACCTCATGAAGCATATATAACTTACACATCTCTTCTCCCTGGGAGCCAAGAGAACTATTTTTCAAGGTGCATATAACTCACGCAAAGAAAACAATAAAAAATAACAATTTTTTCATTGAATTAGAAAGGATCATTTTGTTTTTGAAGTTCTTATTCTATTTTCATAATAAAACACTGTGGCCCCAAGGAAAATATTTTTTTTTCCCTAGTGTGGCAGTCAATGTGTTAACTGTTTGCAACATGGTATGGTATAGGAACACACCTAGACCTATCACACACTCACTCTTTTTCTCTTTCTTTCTTTGTCACACACACACACACACACACACACACACACATACATGCACACACACTACTGCAGTTTTATAGACTTCATGGGATACTTTGAGCCCTTCCTAGGACCCTAAGTATAGGATCCTTGGTACAGAGGGAAGTGCTTGGTTCGAGGGTCAAAGAACTGTGCAATACAACTTTAAGCCAATTATTTTATTTTTTGCCTTTACTTTTTTGACAAACCAGAAAAAATAATTCCTCTAGCTAAATTGAAATTTAAAAAATAATCAGAAAAAATACATATGTGAAAATTGCATATACAGCTTACATATATATTTATATAATTGTCTATAAGCTTATACAACTATGAAATTATGTAAGATATCAAATATCAATACAATAACTGTGCCTACTACACTCAGCAAAGGTAACAGCCTTTGAAAATTAATTAACACTGAAAGATATGTGAAACCTAGAAGATAAAGGGTGAATTTCAAGTTCCCTGTTTTCCCTAAATTCTATCTTAGGAATTCAGACAACATGGTATGGAGGTATTAGAGCTGTTTCAAAACAGGTGGATACACCTTCTAGGCACAGGGCAGGAACTCAGACAAGGCCATATGACTTGAGTCCCATTGGCCAATGGGATATAAACAAAATTGGAAGCTTTATAATGAAGAATATAATATACTATGTTTTCTTCTGCTGCTATACTGCTACTGGAAATGCTGAAAAGGTACACTCTAACAAGATGAAATTTCATGTGTCTAAATCCCTGAGTGAATATAATACTCCCAACTCCCCTCTGACCAATTTTGTACATTTAGTCTAAACAAAAAGTAAATGTGTTGTGTTAAGACTGTGGCCTGGGGCTGGAGTATTTTCACATCTAATCTAGCCTACCTTGATCTATGCATAGAATATCAAACACCATGCCCTGCCCAGCTTTAATCCCCACCCCTACAAGTGTATTATTTTCATTAGCTAAACGAGGTGTTTTTAAGTTCTTACATATTTTAAGCACACCAAGGAAAAAGACTGTATCTTTGTTGTATATAACACATAAGACTCCAAAGACAGCCATTGTTCATTCCTTCTCTTCTTGTGCAAGCATGCTGTGCCTTATATCAAGACTTATGTCTGATTATCTTCCCTTTAAACATGAGCTGGCCCTAGCAACTTACTTTAATACTAATGATAGAATGTGGTGGAAATGATACCCTTGGACTTTTACGGCTACATCATAATAAGTTCTTGTATGTTGCGGAATCCTCCCTCATGCAACTCAGCTACAGTGCTTGGAAAGGCCAAGTAACATCAATAACATGCATGTAGAAGTTTCAGTTGACAACTCTGCTGATTCCCCAGCCTCAAACTAGCATCAATTCCCAGCCAGGGACATGAGCCACCTTGAATGTCCAGCTAAGTCAAGCCCTCAGATGACTGCAGTCCCAGCCAACATCTGACTGCAATACCATGAGAGACCTGAGTTGAGAACTGCCCAGACAATACCAAGCCAACTACAGAATCTTAAGAGATAATAATAAATTGTTTTCATTTGCAAGGTTTAAAGTTGTTAATTTTGTAGTGAAAGGTAACTTGAATACAATGTGATATGTTTAATGTCTATATAAAATGGAAATAATACATACATCCTGCAGCATTGTTTTTACATATTAAATTGCATAAGGCACATAATATACTTTGTAAAGTGTCTATCATATAACATGCATCAGTCAAAATATTCTTGTTTATTAAAGGTAATTTTAAAAAACACCTTAAACATTAGTGAATTAAAAGAACAAACATTTTTCCCTCATTCTACTTGTCTATTAAGGTTGACTCTGGTCATTCAGAGACCCAGGGTGATAGGGCAGTGATCATCCTGACCTCTGCTGGTTCCTGTGCAAGATGAATAGGAGAGCTCTGGGGGCTCACACTCTGGTACTTGAACATGCTGGCCTGGAAGTAACACACATCACATCAGTGAACAATTCATCAGCCAGAATCATTGCAAGGAGCAACAAGTAAAACCCCACCATTTGCTCGAGGAGTAGAATGAAACAGAAGCATTTGGTTAACAGCATGCGAACATGCTGTGTGTTTATTTTTTTCCCTCCATACAATTATTCTATTCTAACATGATGTAATTTATTTATTTGTTTTGTTTATTGTCTGTCTCCCTCCTCTAAAATATAAGCTCCATGTAGGAAGATAGTTATGTCTATTGTATCCACCTTTGTATTCCAAGCACGCAGAGACAGCAGAGCTTGTGTAGAGCAGTTACTTATTAAATATCTGATGGAAGTATGCTTATCATCATCACAGTCACATAATACCAACAACATAAACTGCATTATCAAAGATACATGGTAAATAATTGGAGAGGTGAAGCCTAGAGAAAACTATCAAGAACATTAAAATGAAGTATTTATCCTAAAAGGCTTTCACTTAAAAAAAGAGGATTTTGAATAATTATTTTGAACTTCAAAAGCATAACTGTCACTAATTGATAAATGTATATGATTCACCTATCAACTATACATGTTATGATATCAGACAAAACTAAATTTGAATCTTCCTTGCCCAATGTACTAGGTATGGGATTCTGGTTATTAAATCAAACTGCGCATCTTACACATCTCACTAGCTTCATTTTCTCATGATGATTTAAAAGAGTGAATCTTCCTGTATTTGGAATTACCACTTTCCTTCCCATTGCTCAGATTCTGTGTTCACTTCCAAGCCCTCCTGCTAGCTCCTGTCATATCAAAATACTCTGGCTCTATTTTTGCAATGGTTCAGAACAATTTCAGTAAATAATGTTATCTAGATGATGCTGATATCTTCTCCCTGGTAATTAGTACATCCTCCTTTCTTCCACCATGATCCCTTCTTCTTGGCAATACTTGACGGCTGGATAAAGAGGTTTCACACAGGACAACAGGCTCTGAGAGGCAGACACCCAGTAGAAGCAGCTTGTTACAAATCAGAAAAGGGAGGGCCTCAACTCATCAAGCCGTCCTTTTGTAACCAGCTCTATGATACGTGAAATTAAAAGAATAGGGAATGTGTTACCCATAATATGCTGTGGTTTCCCCATACACAGAGTAGCCTTTGGTTTACTCAAGAGTACAGAAGATCACTGAGCTGCATACAGCAGAAAGGTTTACAACACTATAGCCAAAAATAAAATCTCTACTTATAAGTTTCCAGACAAGGGTACTCAGGGATTTTTTTTTATTGGGGAAGTGGGGAGAGAACGGTGAGCTAGAGGTTCATTTTGCTACCACAAATAACTTTTGTTGCCCTTCAGAAGGTAAGCAAAATTTGGGAGCAAAGAATCAATGAATCTTTGATTAATCAGACTCCAGCGACACCAACCCCTCAATTATCCTGGCTAGGTTTATAATTGAGAACTTTAAGAGGCAGAAGGTAGTACATACACAGTAGCTAAAATGCGTGATTTCAAGGGCATTTTCTTCAACTCAGAAGCAAGGTCCTGATCTCACCATATGTCTAATATACTAACAGCATGTATCTTTTCCCCCTGTTTTCTCCTTTAGCCAAAATAAGAAATATATATATATATATATATAAATATAAATCATGCACTTATAGGACACTCATTTTCAATATATTTCAATCTGGTTTCTCTCAACTGCAATCTACAAAAATAGGAAATTTACAGTACTGATATTCCCTGTAGCAAGACAGATACAATGCCAGGGATGGCTGGATGCAGAGACAGAACTGATACCATCACAACTTGTTTTTTTTTTATTTTCCTCTTTGTCTTTTTAGAGATGGTTTCTCAGCTGTGGCTTTCTCTGTGTGGCTTCCTTTTCAAGCAGGTTTTCCTCCTGTGGTGGGAAAAATGACCTCCAGCAGCTTTGGACTCACCTGGGCCTCAGTGCCCACTATCTCAGAAAGAAGCAGCAGCTTTTTGGAGGATGGCTTCAGGTTTTCGGCTGATCTGGCTTTGGTCATATGCCAGTCCCTGGACCAATCATTTTAACCAGAGTTCTCTAATATTTCGATTGGCCAGGCCTGTGTCATGCCCTCACCCCTAAGGCCGGGTGTAGATTCAGATTCACCTGAAACTCATACACTAAAAATTGGAGACTTCCTGTGCTGTACAAAGATATTATCTCATGCGATTACCATAACAACCCCATGCGAAAAGGTGGGCAGGACTTACAAGAGTGGTAGCTCAGGAAACTAGGAAGATATAGGTCTCAGAAGCCAAGAGGTGTCTGTGTATTTATGACATTTCTAAATCTTTTACCTCTATGACTTTGGTTAAGCTATGCAATTTATAATAACCTCAATTATTTATCTCTAACATAAGTATGACCTGCATGATTATAATAGGCATTAAATAATATATAAAAAGAAAAAAAGAGCATTGTATATTACTGTAATAATTCTATGTAATAAACAACCTCAAATTTCAGTGGTTTACAATAAGTGTATTTCTTAACTCTGTGGGTTGGCTGTGATTCTGCTCTGATTAACTGGCTTGGCTCTTGGATATATGTATGTTCACATCTGCTTAACGTTTTTCCTGATTCTGTGACCAGCAGCTACCCAGGGTATGCTCTTACGACAGATGGCAGGTACGCAAGAGGGTAAGGCAAACCTCCTAAACACACTTGGTTGCTCTACTCACATTGTGTCTGCTGACATCCTGTAGGCCAAATCAAGTCACATGGCCACACCCATCCTTAGATTAGAAAATAGACTCTGCCTACTCTGGTGAGAAGCGTGTAAAAGGCACTTGGAAAAGGGTATGGATGTATAATAATTCTACTACGGAGAACTGAAGAATGCAGAAAAATAACCCAATCTACCATAAAACCATAGTTGGCAATAAAATTATTAGATTTGTCATTGTAATTTACCCTTTGGAGAACGATTTAGGATTTAGGATTTAGGAAATTCAGGCTTAGGAAAAGTATCTGAAATCTGGTGTAACTCTCTCTCCCGTGATCACCAGGCTTTCAGCGGTTACCTAGTTACTGCCTTCTGACTCTATTGACACTTTACTTCTAGGAGTTACATCCTAGTTATACATCACATACCTCCTGAACCTGCTTTACCCAACATGGGTCCTCTATTATCTCTCCTTGGCTTACAGTAAGGGCAGGTAACTGTCTCCATACTCACATCTGCAGCCCAGCACAATGCCTGTCACATAGACGTGATCAAAAGATAACCATTGACTCAGTGATTGGAGAATGGTTACTGTGCAAAGACTACTTGTGACCCACTCAAAATTCCCCCTTCCATTCTTCCTCACTAATAGGAAACCAAACTAATTTGAGGGGTCGGAGGAGAGCAATAAAGAGCTTAAATTAAAATTACATTTTCTTTCATCCTATGTGGTTAAGAGTGATCAAAGAAATGTAAGCAGGTAGCATTAGGGCAGAATTTCAAATTACTTTTAAAAGATCTCTTGTCCCCCTTTGCTCTTTCTCTTCTTCCTTCCTGGAATACAGACTTGATGGTTGGACTTCTAGCGGTAATTTTTGAGTTAGAACACCTAAAGACGGTAGAGTCAAAAGCTGGAGAAAGCCTGGGATGGTCAACATCTGGACCTCTTTTGTGGGACACAAAAAAGAACTCATAATTTGTTTAAGATACTATTTGTGAGGGGAAGATTCTCTTACTTATACATGAATATGATAGTGTCATAGGTTCTTTGCAGATGATAAGTGAATCTATTTTGAAAGTAGTGACATAACTAGACTCTCATAGTAAAAGGTACAGAGACAGAAATAGAATCAAATTGAGAAAAGATTGTTTCCTTGGCCATATATGTACAGGAAGCTTTGACACCCAAGGTCACATAAGGACTTACCAACAGTATTTTCTTTTTATTTCTTTCCTATGATTTATAGTGTGCTTCCCATAGAAAAGCCACTGAACTGAATTCTTAATATACATTATCTTATTTAAACCTTAAAACACTCCCTTCAGACACTCAGCATCACTTCTGTGTTACTTAATACAATATTTACTATAAGACAAAGGAAAATAAAGTCATTTGCTCAAGGCCATTCAGCCAGATTCAAATATCACTTGTTTTACTGCTAAATCCCATTTATCATTTTTGACTCTACATACTGTTATATATTTAAAATAAACTAGTATTGTTTGAAAAACAAATCAAAAATAAAGTATTAATGAAAATCCATGCTGTGATCACTAGGATATGATTTTTCTTGACATTCTTATACCTTGAATGAGAGTGATTGACCGTCAAGGAAGATGGGTATAATTTATGTCCCATATTTATGAAGTTTCAAGCCAAATTAGACTATTCACTGTGAGCATATCCTATTCACTGTGACCAAGGGTGACCACAATTGGCCCAAGAAAAGTTTTACAAAGGTCTAAAGGAAGGAAAAATCACTTGTGATTTGCCTTAACCAGGAGGACTTCATGGGAGTGATAGAATTTAAACAAGAGAAAAGTATAACATTGTGATGAGGGCTACAGCCATCAGCCTTAAACAGACCTGGGTTTGATTCCCAGATGTTCCCACCTACCTCCGAAGAGTTACTTAATTTCTCTGAGCCTCAGTTTCTTCGTCTTTGTAATAGCGATGATGCCTTTGACTTCATAGTATCTTTCAAGGTTTAAATGAGAAAACACTATCAAAGTTTTGTACAAGGCCAATCACAGTCAGAAATAGGTATGCATTGGAAGGCTGTATTTTCCTTCCAACACCTACTAGTGATGGTAGTAGGTGTTCATACATAAGAGTGGTAAAGTGCGGTACTTACCTGGCAAACAGGTATATTCATTTTAGCTACAGTTTCTAGCATAAAACTCAATAATTACACTTAGCATTTATATAGCATTTAACATTTCCAAAACACCTCAGCATGCATTGTCTCATGTATTCCTCAGATAAACTGTCTAGAGAGTTTTTTATGACTGCAACATTTAACAGATGTACATTCTGGAGTTCAGAAACATGCAAAGAATCACCCAAGGAAGTTAAAGGCAGTGCTAGGACTGGAGTCTCTCTGTGCTGATAAAACACTCCGTGCTTTTCCTAGGATTCCAAGTGCCTTACATGAGAAGCACAGTAAAAATCACAGAAGCTTCTTTGCCCAGCTCACCTACTGTTTCGATGGTCAAGGTTCACTTACGCAACATTATGCATCTCTGTTGTGCTCCTGAGGAAGTTCTGCCTCAGCCAATAGGACCCTCAGATTTCAGAAAGCCTATTAAGTGGGCTGCCAGAGCGAGCGAAGAGCTGTGACCCTCTTCTCCTTGCAATTACTTGTCTCTGTAATTTATATATATATATATATATATATTTTTTTTTTTTTTCAAAATAAATCTGTGACCTGACGGCCAGGGCACCTGTTTAAGCAGGTTGCTTAGAAACCAACCATGACAAGGTGGACAACCAAACAGGAATCCCAACTGCATAACTGCATCCCAGATTAGGGTGGCTTTACGTTCTGAAATGCCAATAAGCACAGGTAATTGCAGTGACTTCTAAGGGTGGGTTATGTTAACAGGTCACATGTTGGTTTGTAAGCAACTCCACTTGCTGATCGTTCTCATACACAAGACACAACCTGTACCCACGCGAGCTGGAGGTGCAGAAGATCTCTTTGATTCTCTCAATGAGAGCAAATTAAGATTTTAAGCTGCTGGGTTATTGCAGCTTCACATCTGTGAGTGCTGAGAAGTCCTCAGGAGGTGTATGTTGGGAATAAAACCAGGACCAAATAAAACATGATTTATGTACATAAGAGAAGTGTCAGAGGTGACACCCAGAGCAGCCAGCAAGAAATGAGTCTGAACTTTCATGACTTTGTATGATTTTAGAACTGGAAGGCACTTCATTTCCACTTCGTTTCTCACCTTCTGCTTCTATGACACCATTTATTTGTTTGTTCAAAATTAATAACATCACCTCCTTGAGTGGATGCCTATCTCTTCTCTGAGAACCCCTCACACTTCACACAGGCCTGGACATCTGATTCAGAGAAGGGACATAATAGTCTGGCCAATGGCCTATGGAGCCATCTCTTCTAATAACTTCAACTAAGACATGAGAGACTTGGACACTGGGGAATTGAGTCATATTCATACAAAGCAGCAACATAAAATATTAGGAACAATTATTTTTACCCTGGATCTGCCTTATTCCTTTGATGTGGCTGTTGAACTTTTCCTTGGATTGTGATACATCATTATCCCTCCAAATTTTTTCTTTCATTTGTTTAAAAGAGTTTGATTAATCCCTTCCTTGCTTTCAACAGCATCATCTTTAAAATGCCACCAACCCCAGTAATATCAGAGAAAAGCCTCTGTCCCTTCTCAGTGACATTTTCTCCCCCAATGGCCTATGCAATCAAGTACAGGTGCTGACTAATCTACCTCTCAAACCTACTCTCCACTTACACATTCCGTAGCTCCGATCTTTGTCAAGACTTCATTTCTTTTAACTAGCGTCCTCATCTCCAGGTGAGAATCTTGCCAACTTTTACTCAATCCTGTACCTTGAAAGAAGAATCATTTTTTACAGAGGAAAAAATTAAACTAGGATAACCAAGCCTCCCATTCAGCCAGAGCTTTCACCTTCCCCGCCTCATTTAAATCTCTCTGAGAATTACAAGCTCTTTCTTTTCTACATGCCCATTTTACAGATGAAGAAACTGAGATTCAGAGACATTAAGAAATTTTCTTGTGGTCACATGGTTAGCAACTGGGGGAGCCAAGCTACAGAACCAGGCAGTCTCACTCAAGGGCCCATTCTCCCAATCGTTATGTTAATTGATCTCCCAAACAGATGTGAGCCTAAACATGTTTCACAAGCCTACACACCTGGCGAGGACAAAGAGAGGACACATCCAGGTGTGGGTGAATCCAGGATATGACCCACACCTTTTACACTGCATTCCGTTATGCTCTTGTCACCTGCCTGCTTCAAAATTCTTTTGACAACATATTTCCTTTCACTGATACCAAGACCATTTACAATTTCATTCTAAATAAACTTTCCAGCCTCATCATCTTCACCTTTCTCCCTCTTTCACACTTCCAGCTAGTAAACTGTCCATCAGAGGCCAGCTTGAATATTTGTAAACAGTGTGAAAATCTTCCATTAAACTCAAACTATGTGTCTACTTTGAGCAAAACTTCTCATGGCTACTCCAAAACCACATAGTACAGGTGAATGTGTGTCAGTACAGGGCAGGAAGCCCCGGAGGAAGCATATGACAATCTTAACTAACTATCATTAACTCTCATTCTCAGGGAATAAGGAGGAGCTCACATAAATGATATCCCTGAAGCCTAACTTTAGCTTTTATCTCTAGGTTCATTCTTACTCTTCCCTAAAGTTGGGAATGGTTTCTCTTATTCTTTGCTATACCAAAGAAAATAAAATACCATTGATAATACAGTAAAAGCTCAATAAATATTTTACTCTTTAAACTATGTTGTTGACTTTTGTTGATTTTTTGTTTGTCTATTTTGGTCAACACGCTGCTCTAAGATGATCCATCTACATCATTCTTCAAGTGGGCTTCAACCGATTGAGTTTGAATAATTTTACTGATAGTGATGGAGTGCTCTACCACTTGAGAAAGTCTATTCCAAAACCGAACCGTGCTCTTTACCAGAGTTAGTAACAACTTCTTGCTTGTGGATCAACAGTTGTTTCACATCAGTGGTTATATGTGATTTCTACCCTAACAGGAGGAAAAATAGGAGAGGAACTAGTAGAGGAAAGGAAAGAATAGTGGGAAAAGACATGGAGAAATGGAAAGAACAAATAAGAAAGAAGAGAGAACAGAAAGAGTGAAAAGAAAAGGGGGAAGGATTTGGGACTATGAAGAAAAAACATTGCAGGAAAGAGAATTGCATTGAATCAACTCTTATTATATGCTGGGCACTGTACATGTTTCGTGTGTATTTGGTTCTTTGATTCCTACAACTGCACCCAGAGGTAGATAGCATTGCCCACATTTAACATATGGGAAAACTTAGGCTTGAGATTTTTGAGAAGTTTCCCACAGTACGTAGGTGCCACTGCTGGAGTTGAACTTTAGTCTGTCTCACTCTGTGTTCTTAATAGCTTTGTGCATCACCTTTCTTTGGTCTTAGTTCTGCTTTTGGGTCACACTAGATATAACATTCTTCATTTTTTCCCATGGCAACCCTACAGATACTTGTAGAAAATGGCCGTATTTCTCCTGAGTTGTTTCTTCCCAGGGTTAATGTCCCCATTTTTTCAATAGATTCTCAAGCAATATTTCACTTCTACTGAACCTTTAGGTCAATCTCTTCCATCAATTTCTCTCTCCCTACAGTTTTTATTATAACTATCGAGACTCCCAATGTGTTGCTCACAGCTTCTACAAACACTGCTCGCAATGTCTTTTTTGTTTTTTCATCTCAGAGAAGAAAGAGTATGATGAATTATTTTTTGCTTTTCATTTCCTTGAAAACAGGAGGCAGCAAAAGAACATAGCCCCAGGAATTCTATTTAGAGAGACAATATAGCTTTAGTTATAGTGATCTTGGATCTAACCCTATCTATACCATTAACTATTTTTGTAATCTTAGGTTATTTGGCATACCCAATATTTATTTAGTTTGCCTTTCTATAAAAATAGATATTAATATCTATAAATGGGGTGTTGAGATTAATCAGGATAGCACATGCCAAGCATAAGTTACATCACAAGGTCCCAATAAGTGGTCTACATTATTTTTCTTATTAGCCCAGTGTCCTCACATTCTCATTCAAACAGCATCAAACTATGTTCATTAGTGAAGCACAGTCTTCTGTCTTCATTCCAAGCCATGAGATGATTTGTGATATCCATGTTTTCATGAATCTCATAATGCATAAACTAGATAGACTCAAGGAGTTTTCCCTATGACCTAACTTTATGCCTAAAGAAACAACATCCATAAACAAGAAAGGACTTTCGTCCCAGGGTAATATAGGTAAATAAAGACAGAACTAGAAGCAGAAACCATGATTTTTGAGACACAATCAAATGTAATTACACTTAAATCACACTGATTCCCAAGATTCAAACCTAGAGGGTAGGATAATGTTGACTAATGGGTCACCAATCTAGGTATTTTATCTAATTCATTTTTTTTTTATTAGGTCAAAGGAACAAGCACAAGAGATGGAAAAAAGAAAATATATTTGGTTAGGGGAATTTGAAGTACATCTTACCAAATTCACTAAGATCACCTTGTCACCATGCTTAGCCATACTCATGATAGATCCAACTCCCGGTGGCAGAATCAGGTGACTTGGATTTTAGATTCGGCTCTGTTATTTGTGAATTAAACTTGAGAAAAATCATTTAACAACTTTTAGATTCTTCGATCGTTGATACAATGAATAAATCAAAGTACTGCTGAGATGATAAACTGATGTAATACATTTTTTAGTTTTATTTTCCTGGTTTTAGTTTCATTTTATTTTTCACATGCTCACTGAAATAAGTATATATACAATTAAATGCCCAAATCCAAAGTGTAAAGGCAAATAAATTATTACATATTTATACCCTCATGTAATCACACCCAGATCAAGATATAGAATATTTACATCATTCCAAAAGATTTTCCAAAGTTGTTATAGTTTTAGCAAATAAAAATATGAGATACCCAATTAAAGTTGTATAACAAACAATTTTTAGTGTAAATATATCCCATGAAATATTTGTGACTCCTCCATGTCTTTTCTTAGCAAATTTCATCCCTACTTTCCATTAGTAACCACTATTCTGGTTTCTATCAGCCATAGATTCCTCTTGCATATTCTTGACCTTCATGTAAAGAGAATGATGAAGTATGTGTGTTAATGTCCAACTTCTTTTGCTCAACATAATGTTTTTGAAATTTATCCATGTTGCTGTGAAATAATAGTTTGCTCTGGAATATACCACAATTTATTAATTTTCGTGTTGATGGATTCATTTTATTACTAGTTTAGGGATATTATGAATAAAGCTTCCATGGCTGTGCTTGTACATGTTTGTTTGTGTGTGGACATTTGTACTGGTTATGGGGGGTACCTACCCAGGAGTGAAATTGTTTGATCACTGATCGTGTCTAGCTTCAGGAGATACTGACAAAGTGAATAAAACTATTTACACTTCCACTGGCCATGCATGAGAGTTCCAGGGGTTTTACATTCTCACCAACAAATGATACTGTCGATTTTTTCAATTGTAGTCAGTCTGGTGATTATGCAGTGGTATCTCATTTAGTTTTTAATTTGCATTCCCCTGATGTACAACAAGGATGAGAAATTTCCATATAACAGCCATGTGGATATCCCATTTTGTGAAGTGTCTATTCAAATACCTTGCTCATTTTCATTTGGGTTGTTTCAGCATTTTTCCAGGTTTTGTTGCTTTTTACAATGGAAAAGAAGTCTAGTACCAGCTACTCTATGATGACCAATTTGTTTTGAAACAGATTTATACCTTGAAAAGTATTGTAAAAATATGTCATAATTTATATCATTACTATCAATAGTATTATCTTTAAATTCTTATTAAACCATTAGAATCAGGTAACAGAAATTTTTCATTCTTGCTATCCTGCCCAAAATGTCACTGTGCCTTGTAAAATTGTATACCAATGGGAATTTTTGTTGTGTATACTGATAACCTTTGAGAGAAGAGTTTCCCATCTTACGTAAATATTGTTTCTATTATAACAGTGTGTACTTCCTTTCTAATTAAATAATATGTGAGGAGCAATTCAAGTCATTCATTACATATTTATTCAACAAATTTTATCGCACAAAAGTCCAGCAGAGACGCAAGTCCTAGGAGACAATGTAAAATAGTAGCACCAGCCCTCCTTTGGAGTCAAAAGACCTGGTTTGGAGAATCAGCTCTGCCACTTCCTTATTATATAACTGGGGTCACTTTTTCAGCATTTGTATTCCTTAATTTTTTTTCTTTTCAGATGGTATGAGGGCATTCCACATACCCTCTACTTCAAAGAATGCTTAGGTTCAACTGAGATAATTTATTTGAAATATAAAGTTCTAGAGGAACTTTATTATGTATTATTATGTGTTTATTAAATATCAAGTTTTTCTGGCACTATTATCTCATAGGCATCCTATTTACTCATCACAATAATCTTGTGATGTGTGTATTATTATTCGCATTTTACAGATAAGGAGATAGTGCTAGAAGGAGCCAGGTAGCTTGCCTAAAATCACAAACCTGGGTTGCAAGCCCAGGTCTATTTAATTCTGAGGGTAACCTGTACAGACATTGTTACCATATTTGCAGCACAACTGCTAAGTTACTATATGAATGTAGCCTGATCCCATAATCGAATAGGGCAGACATAATAATTCAGTCCTTCCTAACATTCTAAAATACACATACATATGTGTGTGCATATATATATATATATTTTTCTTTCTTTTGGTGAAAGAGAAAAAAAGTAGGTATTATATCAAACTTTAATTTGCAAGTCATACTGCTATTCAAGACATTTTATGTATTTATATTTTTAGAGATGGGGTCTTCCTATGTTGCCCATGTTGGCATTGAACTCCTGGGCTCAAATGATCCTCTCACCTCCAGCCTTCCAAGTAGCTGGGACTATAGGTGCATACCACCATGCCTGACCTCAAGACATTATATTAGTATGGATTCATTATGTTTTTGTTGGGGCACAGGAAAAAAATGGGGGAGAGGTAGAAGAAAAGAACTCTTGTTCTTCTTTGGAGCAGCCAAAAGAAATTAAACATGAGAGATAGTCTTCTTCTCTGGGATCGCCAATCGTGTCCAAGAAATAGGCCTATCCAAGAACCACTTCCATCCTTCATTTCAATAAATCAGCCATTGGGTTCAGCAGAGTATAGGTTACAGGACTATCTAGGAAGGTTACAAATGGTGCCACCTTCTTAGTCTTGACACAGTGTATCTGTGTATTCATAATTAGTGCATTCAGGACACACAGACCTGTGCACTGTAGACATGCTGGGATTTATCTGGCAAGAGAAAACACCCTGGTTGAATCTAAAATGAGCTGTGTTTATTTCAACTGTTTGGTGCTGGTGTATACCTGAGGAAGGTAGAAATAGTAGAAATGAGAAGGGCACTAGAACCCAAGAAATAATACCTTCTGGATTGGCAGAAACTGTTGCTTATTCATGAAGACATAGGGAGCCTAGGGAAAACACAATAATGTTAATTAATAAAATTTCCAAATTTAAGTAACTCTGAAGTTTGCAAAATGCATTCACATGTACCATCTCAATCCTCTGAAGAGCTAATGGAGGCACTTTGCATTTATCCTCTTCTTTGGGTGGGTATAGTGTGGATCAGAGAGGTTACATGGGTCACACAGCTGATAAGAGACAGAACTCAGGCTTCTTGGTTCCTGGGTCAGTTTATTTCTCATTGTGTCGGGTTGTTGTTAGGGAACTAGGTGTCCTGAATTAAAAACATGAATCTGGAAGAAGCAAAGAAGAAATGGGATGAGGGGCAGACAGCTATAACCCACTAGAGAATCAGAAAAATGTCTTAATTGAAGGGTAGAAACAGGGAGTGAGACAAGAATATTGCATTCGGAGCAACACAAATTGGAGTGGGAAATTAAATGGTATCTCGCAGAATGAAGCAACAGACTGGATCCAGGATGTCCCTGCTCTGCTACGAACTCCACCACTTAATTAGTAGCTGTGTGATTATGAGTAAGTCATTCATTGCCACTGAAGATCCATCTCTTCTTTTTTAAGCTGGGGTTGTGTTATCTACCTTGATTTTCTTAAAATCAAATTTAGTTCTGCTGAGAATTAAATTAAGACATAAATAAAAATCTTGTACAAATTATAATGATCTGTGCAAATAAAGGACATTTCTACAACTGCTACTATTACTGTGGTTATAGCCACTCCTACCTATTTGTAGAAATTATGAAAGAAGACACTAGAGAAATTATAAGATGCATTAGCAAAACTTTGTTGCCAGCAAATTTAGCAGAGGGTCTGCTTCAAAGTAAGCACTCAATAGGTGGCCATTGATTGAATTTCTAGAATTGGTTCTTTATTTCATTCTCTAATTCTAGACTTTGCTTGACTTCACAGCTATTTCATCAGAATGTAGTATTATATTTTACATATTTCTATACCTCTCTTCAGTGGCCTGACCTTGTTTGTTGTTGTTAGTTTGTTTGTTTGGTCTAACTTCTCCATTGCTAACTTTACAATTAGAAATTGTCATTTTTAGAAATCAGCATGACTGTGCCTTGTACACTGGCTGAGATCCCCCAAACTTCTGCAGAACCTGTTTCTCTGTTTTCCTGCACTGGAGTTGGAAATCTGACAGCCTGAAGAAGTTTAGCTAAGAGATAATGGTATGGGGGGTCACATTCTTTTTTGGCTCTAGACAACTGGGGCTAAGTATAAACCATGTCATTTTAAATGAAGCATGTATTGTCCATTCACCAAAGTAGCCACTGGTCTAATTCTCTCCCACACATGGCTTTTTAGACAATTGAATTTGAGGCCTCTGTGCTAGGAAGTGGCTAGACTCTGCCTTGCCCAGCAGACCAAATACCATAGGCGGGTCTGTTTCTCCATCCCCAGATCTGCCATAAGTAACACACCAAGTGCAAAGAACTGATCATACCCACCTCATCTCCCGGCCCATGACTTAAGGTACTGGTGTAAGTTATCTGCACTCCTTAAAATTAGGAACGGTATCAGAAATTGCCAACCCTTGCTATTAAAACCAAGAGAATTTATTCAACACAAATTAGATTTTACTTCAATTCAATAAATATATTGAAGCCTATCAGTTGTTAAGAAGAATTTTACTTAAAACACATTTGATAATTACGTTACTGAGACTATGTTACTGCCCATGAATCTACCAAAACAAACAAACAAAAAACAAATTTTCCAGGATTCAATACGGAAAAGAAGACAGATCTGAATATAACTAAACCCATAAATCTAAGGGCTGGAATATAATTAGCATATTTTAAGATCTATTTGTGAGTACCAAAAATTCCATAGTAAACCAAAATATATAAGTCGTTCAATTCCATCATAACTTAAAGGTCTAAAATGATAAAATTAGCAATATAACAGAAGTGTTCTGCATGATGAAATAAAAGAAACTTACAAGAAAAAAAATGTATGTTGTTTTCAGCCCACACTGCCCAGGTAGAATTAGTCAGTTGAAAATGTTTGACCCTACATACATTTTTGAACACCTACAATGTTCCAGGCTCTGAGTTAGACAGTGAAATAACAAGAAAGAAAAAAAAAAAGACATATTTCTTTGTTCTAGAAAGTCACATTCCAAAAGAGGACACAGATTTGGTTATATACAAACATCCAAGGAATACAAAGTTCAATTCATCTATTCATTCATGCAGTTGGTATTTGCTGGGCACCCAGGAGGCAAGTACTAGGCAGAGGACGAGGAATATCAGAGACCAGTCCCTGTCCTGTTGGAATTTACTGTCGAGAAGTGGACATTAACAATGAACTGAGAACAACCAAATAGATATATGATGGCCAAATTGTGAAACAGCACTCTCCTACTCTAAATGAGTCCACGTTAAGTAGGTGAGAAATAAGACTAGCTGTGTGTTTTTGTAAGATGATTATTATGAGAATAAGTTGGGCAGAAATGGAGGCGGGGGAAGAGTCAGGAGGCTACTCTGCAAGATAAGGAGACATGAACTTATACTTGAGTGTGACAATGGGCATGTCACACTTGAGTGTGACAACCCAATAGATGGGTTTGAAATATAATTTCAAGATAGAAAAAGGACTTAGAAGTAGGCTAGATGTGATATGAGGAGATGGAAAAATCAAAAACAATTCCTAGATTTCTAACTTCAGCAATAGAAAGGGGAAAGCTGGAGTAGAGGGTACAACAACATTTGGTTTGGAGATACTTCTGTGTCACAGAAGTGGAAATATTAGTAAGTAGATAATTATTCATATGAGTATGCAGCTCTGACGTAAGATTTTGTTTTGAAACAAAAAATTCACTGTTAAATATGAAAATATACTACCTCCTATATGAAAGAAATATGAGGAAGATATTGAGAGGGCAACCATGCAGAGAAGAGAATAGAAATATACTGTTTGAATTTTATAAAACTGAATATTGATGGTACCAAATATATTTTATTTCAATTTTATTTTTATACCATAATGATGTGCAGGTAGTAATTTGCTTTCCTATATATGTTTTTTCCACTAGATCAATAATTGGCTGATCAGCTGAAATAAAAATGGCCCAAAGTAGTATAGAGAATAATAGACTAAACAAACTATCATTTCTTGATCCAGTCCCAATACTTGTTCAGTAGGTGGTTTAGACATATCTCTTCATGCCTCTAAGCTTCAATGTCAGTCTTTAAAATAAGAAAAATAATGGCTGCTTCTACTAAACTAAAATTATAGGAAGTATCTACTTCTAGCTCTAATGGAAGAATGTATGGCATACCATACACACTAAGAATAATTAGAAAAGGTAGATGGAATATTTTAAAAACAGCAAAACGTCTGATTAAAAGCATCAGAGTAACAACAAAAATTCAGGATTTGAAAGGCCAAAATCACAGAGAAAAAGTAACCAGAAAGATATGAACCAACATTCTAGGAACCATATTTCGTCTCAGAGCATTTGTCAATTTGGGATTCATATCAAAATTCTAAAGATACTAACAGAAAGTCTCAAGGCTTGGAGGCAGAAAAACAATCCGTGATTTTAACTCAAAAGTACAGAGAGACAGAAGTGGAGTCTGGATTGGACAAAGCAGCCAGGACTTCTGGAGCTAAGTTCCCATACAGACAGAAAACCCAGAAAACCAAGCCAGGCCTGAGGGCTTTCCCCTCAAGGTATTTGCAACACACAAAACTGAAAAAGACAAAAAAAAACTAAGAGATAAAGAAGTTAGAAAAAAATTAAAACTAAGGAAAGAAAAAGAAATTAAATATATAAAGGAAAAAAGTAACGAAACACACCATCTGGCTTTATCTTTGATATGCAAAGACTTTAGAAGTCATCACTCCTGTTCTTACAACAAGAAGAAGCTGAAGAAGCTGGACAAACTAAAAATCAACAACTTTTCTTGAACCAAGGAAAGATCTGAGATCTCAGGTCAAATCCACACCCCGCAATTTTTGGAGATAAATATGCCTAGAAAGGCACAGGAGAGATGTGTTTACCTGGAGTAGAAATTTTTGGAGTCATAAAGTGGTAGGAAATCTTAAATAGTAATATTGTAGGGTTTCCAGAGGCTTAATGTGTACCAGAATGAAAGGGAGAAACATCTGGATCTTCAGTTTTAGGTGGCTTCAAATGTCTTCACAGCTTTCACTCCAGGAACACCACGAGGTTCTCACAGTAAAGATCTGAGAAAGATTTCAGGGTTTGGCACTTATGTTATATACAAATGTAAGACTGAAAGGCTAAAAATGAAAGAATGGGGAAAGATATAACCTATAAAACTAATCAAAAGCCTGACGTAGCTATATTATTTTCAGATAAAGAATTCTTTAGAGCAAGGGAGCTTATCAGGGATAGTGAGGCACATTACATAAACAGTAAATTGGTCAACTTTCCAAGAAGAAATAATAATCCTAAATGTATATGCACCTAACACCATAGCCTAAAAATTCATGAGACAAAAACTATGAGACTTCCATACAATGCAATATTGTTCAGCAGGAAAAAGGTAATCTGCTACTAAGCCACAAAAAGACAAGGAGAAACCTTAAATAAATATTGCTAAGTGAAAGAAGCCAGTCTGAAAAGGCTGTATGATTCCAAATGGTATATTTTGGAAAAGGCAAAACTGTAGAGACAGTAAAAAGATAATGGTTGCAAAGGAGTTGGGGCAGGGGGAGAAAGAACAGGTGAATCACAGGACATTTTTAAGACAACTGCTTTGGAAAACTATTTCACAATATATGCTAAAGAAGAAGTAAAGGCACTTACAACATGACCTAGAAGTTCCTTTCCTAAGTGTGTATATATATATAAAGTATAAGCATCCCCTGGAAATGTTGAGGGTTCTGTTCCAGACCTCTGCAATAAAGATCTGGAAAAACAGCAAACAAATCATACAGATTTTTTGGTTTGCTAGTGCATATAAAAGTTATGTTTACACTATACACTAGTGTGCAATAGCATTGTATTTAAATATATATGTTAATTAAAATACTTTATTGCTAAAAATGCTAATGATCATCTGAGACTTCAACGAGTCCTAATCTTTTTAACTGGTGGAGGGTCATGCCTCAATGTTGATGGCTGCTGACGTATCAGGGTGGTGGATGCTGAAGGTTGGGGTGTCTGTGGCAATTCCTTAAAACAACACAAAAATAAAGTTTGTCACTTTGATAGAATCTTCCTTTCATAAAATGTTTCTCTATACTATGCAACACCATTCGATAGCATTTTACCCACAGCAGAACTTTTTCAAATTCAAATCAATCCTTTCAAGCTCTGCTGCTGTTTTATCAACTAAGTTTATGTAATATTCTAAATCCTTTGTTGTAATTTCAACAACATTCACAACATCTTTACCAGGAGTAGATTTCAAAAAAAAAAAACTATCTTTGCTCATCCAAAAGAAGCAATTCCTCATCCATTAAAGATTTATTATGAGATTGCAGCAATTCAATTTCCTGTTTGGGCTCTACTTCTAATTCTAGTTCTGTTGCTATTTCTACCACATCTTCAGTTACTTCTGCCATGGGAATCTTGGACCCTTCAAAGTCATCCATGAGGGCTGGAACCAACTTATTCCAAACTCCCACAAATGTTGCTATTTCGACCTCCTCCCACGAATCACAAATGTTCTTAATGGCATCTAGAATGATGAATCCTTTTCAGAAGCTTTCCAATTTACTTTGCCCAGATGCATTAGAGAAATCATGATCTATGGCAGCTACAGCCTTATGAAATGTATTTCTTAAATAATAAGACTTGAGAGTCAAAATTACTCCTTGACTCATGGGCTGCCGAGTAGATATTGAATTAGTAGGCATGAATACAACATTGATCTCTTTATACATCTCCATTAGAGCTTTGGGATGACCAAGTGCATTGTCAATGGACAGTACTATTTTTAATGGAATCTTTTTTTCCCCTCAAGAAATAGGTCTCAACAGTAGGCTTACGATATTCAGTAAACCACACTGCAAACATATATATTGTCATCCAGGCCTTGTTTTTCAATATATCAAGGACTAGCACAGTAGATTTAGCATAATTCTTAAAAGCCCTAATAATTTTTCAAATGGTAAATGAATATTGGCTTCAACTTTAAGTCATCAGCTGCCTTAGTCCCTAACAAGAGTGTCAGTCTGTCCTTTGAAGCTTTGAAGCCAGACATTGACTTCTCTTCTCTAGCTATGAACATCCTAGATGGCATCTTCTTGCAATAGAAGGCTGTTTTGTCTGCATTGAAAATCTGCTCTTTGGTGTAGTCATTCTCATCAATTATCTTATCTAGACCTTTTGGATAACTTGCTTCAGCTTCTCTATCAGCACTTGCTGCTTCACCTTGAACTTTCATGTTATAGAGTCAGCTTCTTTACTAAGGAAACCAAACACATGAACCAGCCTCTGCTGGCTTCAAACTTTTATTCTGTAGCTTCCTCACCTCTCTCGGCCTTCATAGAATTGAAGAGAACTGGGGACTTACTCTACATTGGACTTTGGCTGGAGGAAATGTAGCTGTTTTGATATTCTGTCCAGATCACTAAAACATTCTCTATATCAGCAATAAGTCGGTTTCATTTTCTCATTATTTGTATGTTAGCTGGAGTAGCACTTTTAATTTCCTTCAATAACCTTTACTTTCATTCAAAACTTGGCTAACTGGTGCAAAAGACTAGGTTTTGGCCTGTCTTAGCTTTCAACAGGTCTTCTTCACTAAGTTTAATCATTTCTGGCTTTTGATTTAAAATGAGAGACGTGTGACTTTCACTTGAATGTTTAGAGGCCATTGCAGGGTTATTAAGCAGCCTTATTATAATATTGTTGTGTTCCAGGGACTAAGGAGGCCTGAGAAGAGTGAGAGAGATGGGGGATTGGCTGGTTGGTGGAGCAGTCAGAACAGAAATACATTTATTGAATAGGTTTACCGTCTTGCATAGATGTGGTTCCTGGCACCTCAACACAATTGCAATAGTAATATCAAAGATCACTGATCACAGGTCATCATGACAGATACATGGAACAGTTTGAAATGTTGCAAGAATTACCAAAATGTGATGTAGGGACACGAAACGAGCACATGCTGTTGGAAAAATGGCACTGAAAGACTTGCTCCACACAGGATTGTTACAAACCTTTAATTTGTAGAAAGCACAATATCTGTGAAGCACAATAAAGAAAATTTCAATAAAAGGAGGTATGTCTGTATATGCTCTGATATTCATGGCAGTAATTCTTTTCATAACCACAAGCTGAAAACAGCTTAAATATCCATCAAAAATGGAATTCATGTATATTAATTATTTATGGTATTTGCACACAAAGGACTACTATTAAGCCATGAAAAACAAATAAAAATAAGTTATTGCTCCATGAGACAGCATAAAGTCACAAATAAGATATTGAGCAAGAATACCTAGACACAAAAGAGTATATTATTTATAATAAAATGTAAGAACAATTCAAAAACAGGTAAACTAATCTACAGAGTAACAAGTTAGTAAAATAGTTACTTTTGTGGTGGGGGTTAAGTAACAGGGTAGGGGCGCAAAGGTTTGGGGGATGATGAAAATGTCCTATTTCTTTCTCTGGGTGCTAGTTTTATGAATGTACATTTAGTAAAAATTTATTGAGCTGTACAATGGCAATGTGCATTTTTCTCTATGTATATTATACAATAATAAAAACATAAATGTTGACTATAAAAATTAATGTTGTAATGGTTCAATGAAATGGAGCATTCTATACTGTTTTGTTTGAATAATATAATGAGTTCCCTACAATATTTAAATATTTCTATTATATTTTGTTTGAGTTTAGGCTCCAACCAGTAAAAACACTAGAAAATCCTCAATACAAAATCAAAACAGTTCTCTGTTACCTCTGATATCTTATATTTCTTACTCTATGTCTTTCAAGGTAAGACAATGAAAAAAGTTAATAATAAATATTAGTAATAGATAATAAAATACAAATTAAAACAGCAATAATAAAAATAAATGAGTTCTAGAACTGGCTCTGCCATGATAGGCTATATGATACTTGACGAATCACACTGTTTCTCCATATCACCTTTTGGCCATGTGAAATTTTAAAAGGTTTCATAAGCTACTGTCTCCTCCACATTTCTAGAATTTGTTCTGATACTCACTCATTATGCACTTGGGAGAGCCTTCTGGAATTATAAGCCAAAGTAGTTCATGCCTAAGATGAGTCCTAAAGTCCGGGCCAGGCCTGCTTGAGACCAATGGGATTGGGATGAAGAACGATAGGCTGACGCGCTTGTATACATCGTGTAATAACATGAAGCTGCCCCATGGAAGAAGAGAGGTCTTTCCTTCCTATGAGCCTCTTTCTATGACTAAGAAAACTTTTTTCGGCCCTTCCTCACCCCAGACACCCTATCATATTCAACTGGCTAGAAGGGTGTCGAATTCCCAATTCTACATGCTCACTTTGAAGGGGGATGGGATTATTGGGATTATTGTAATTGGTGTCCTGTGGTGCACTAGAGCCCACTCGTACTGGTTCATGAGAACCTATTGCTAAATTTTTCTGAATTTTACTAACCAATTGGTATCAGTTGCCTGAAAATGGCCACAATGGGAATATTTACACCATAAAAATTGGCAAATGCTACAAATCAAGTTTGCATATGCTCTGAAAAGTTGGCGAGCAAACATTTTTTAGTACATCACAGGTGTAGATTAATCAGATTTGCTCCAGAAACTGAAGCAAATCTGGGGCAAATTATGACAAAAGCGGATTCTATTCACAAAGAAAAGGAGCGGGGAGCAGAAGGAGTGGCACTTAGATAGGAAATTGAAAGTATTTATTAAAAATGACTTTTCTTTATACATTGTAAAAACTCCACACATCTTAGTAAAACCTACAATGAACTGAATTTTCACATCTCTGCCAGTTTCTCCAACTTCATCTTCGGCCATTCTCCCAATGTCTCCCTGCGCATGTTCTCTCTCTCCTGTGTGAAGGCGTTTGCATGCACTGTTCCCTGTGTCTAAAATACTTTTGTTCCCACCAGTCACACACCTGAAACTTCGCATCTTGCAGTGCCAGAAGTCTTCCCTGATCATATAGAACAAAACGCCCTAACCGTTTTATTTCTTACATACCACACTTTTCTATCCTTAGTGGACGTGTCACTTTTGGCAACTGTGTATTTACTTACGTCTGTTTCTCCACTGGAATTTCAGTCATATCCCAGTTTCTTCAGCACCTTTTACAGTGCCTAAACCATGTTAGACATTCGATAAACATGTGTTGAATGAAAAACGAGGAAAGGAAGGATTTACAAGAGGGAGAAAGAATCAGAAAGAGTGAAAGAGAAAAAGGGAAAGGGAGGGAAGAAGGAAGGCAGGGAAAGTGGTAGAGAGCAGGGAGAGAAATCAGTAAGAAAGATAGTGTAAGGGTCAAGAAGTGTTTAAATTCATAACCTGAGTGTCAGTAGCACAGTAGTAGTGAGGTGAAAGGATATAGGACTTTGTCCATGGATGGAGTAGAGTCTCAGGAATTTATTTAGTGGTTCATGAATTCATTCACTTATTCACATATTTATTTATTAAGTCATTCATTTACTCATTAAAGAATCAACTACTGAGCATCAATTTGATACCTTCTTTTTGTCTTTTTTTTGTTTCTTGTTTTTAGAGATGTAGTCTCACTCCAGTCCATCCAGGCTGGAGTGCAGTGGCAGGAACCACAGCTCACTACGGCCTTGAACTCCTGAGCTTAATCACTTCTCCCACCTCAGCCTCCCAAGTAGCCGGGACTACAGGTGGGCACCACCAGGCTCAGTTCAATTTCCTACCTGGACAATAGAAACTGAAGACAAAGAGATGAAGAAAAATATAGCTTCTACCTTCAATGAACTCTCGGTGTGGATGATGGAAAAGTAAACATAAATTTAATATTATATAGGATGAATACCTGGAGACTATGAAAGCACAGGAAGAGTTCCTCCATAAATGTTGGATCTGGTGCATGGGAAGCATCATGCTTGGAAATGGGTGGGCTGGAGTAGGTGACATCCCAGAATGAGTGTCAAGGAAGAGTCAAGGGGTATAAGGAAGAGGGGTGAGAAACATGTAAGTTCTTTTTAGTATGGAAGAAGAGAGAAATGAACACAGAGTAAAGGTGAAAGAAAATGATGAGTTTAAGGAAATAAAGGAACTTTGGCCATGCTAGAATTTAAAGAGTAAGGAGAGCAAGGATGAAGTCAAACTTGAGCAGGTGAGCAGAAGTCAGATTGTGAGCTGAATCGCGCAGGACTCATGAACCCTATTTTGTGGACGATGGGCTTTCTATGATGATCTTAACTTAAGCCGTGATATGATCAGAGTTACATTTTAAAAGACCATTCTGTCCTCATTAGAGAAATGACTGAGGAGCTGTAAATCTGGATAATGGAAACCTAAGTTGGAGGTCTCTTTGCCGTCATGCAAAAAATTGATGTTGACCTAGACTCAAGTGTGGCCGTGGAAATGGGCTCCAGACTCCTAGTGCTTGGGTGTACCAGCCTGAATTAAAAGCACAGCTCAGGATGCATATCCTCTCACGTCTTCAGGTTCTAATCCCTTCTGCTTCCCTCGCACAATGATGGCAGTGATGTGTTCTTAAAATATATTCACTTTCAAAGACATTCTGCATTTTTTCATCTTTTGCCATTCTCCCCTGGAAAACACCTATTCGTATCATTCTGGGGTAAATAGTTCTTCAGGAGGAAGCAGCTGAATAGATCCCCCTCAGCATAAGCTAGCTGTCTGAATGGCAGTGGTGAAAAATCTCTCATCCTCCACCTCTCTGATGCATATGACCCAGCCCCACCCAATTTCAAAGAAACAAAAGATATCTCAAGGACTTCTTTGGAAAAATAACTATTCAATATGATGTGGCTAGGCTGTTTCCATGGCAATTCAAGCTTTTTTACATTGTAATAATTTCTGAAAATGGAAATTTCCTTTTGTCTCTTAATGTTACTTTCCTTTGTTGTGTGTAGGTATGCACACTCACACAGAGACAGTTTGGGTCAAAAAAAAAGATAAAGTAAAATAAAAGACTTAAGTCTCTTGGTTATTTTCCTACTTCCTACTGCTTACTAGCCTGGGGAGATTGTTGAGCCTTTTAAGGGAGGTATCAAACAGAATGTCAATGTGGGAGTTGGCTAAAGGATTATCCTAGCATTTAGACTTTTTTTTTTAATACAGACATTTCAGGAAAACAGAACACTGAGCATAATATCTAACAATCCAAAACTCTCTGGAGTATACATCATGTCTACAAAGAGAAATTTCTTCCCAATTAAAATACTGTTACAAAGCCAGGCATGGGCCACCTCAGCTAGAGAAAGCCAAACCAGTGGAAACAGCAGCACCTGACCAGCATCTCTCAGCTCCTTCTGGATATATAAACCAAAGGTTTCAGGATTAAGATGAAGGTTGTTTCTTGTTATGTTACCATTTAAAGCTAGAACTCCTTTTGCAGCAGTGATTCTCAACCAGGGGCAGTTTTGACCCCCATGGCACATTTGTGTTGAACCTCATGGGCATTTTGGGTTGGCACAACCAGAGGGAGAAGAGAAGGCAGGGGTGCCGCACAACTGACACCCAGCAGCGAGAGAGCTGGGATGCTACTAAACACTCTGGAGAACTCAGGAAAGTTCCCCAAAACAAAGAGTTATTTGGGCTCACGTGGTACTAGTGCTGAGTTTGAGGAATCCTGCCTTAGAAGTTGGAGATGTCACTAACATAGGGACAGCCGATCAATCGTTGGAAAACAGATTTGCCTTTGGGGTTTAAACTGGAGAGTGCATGTAAGTAGGTCAGCAGGATGGCAGTGAAGAGGCCCAAAGACTCATTCCACATTCTGGAAATGACAAGTATGGATATTGGATCTCTGTTTAGGCATATAAGGCAAAAGATTCAAGAATCCACAGGCCAGGTGAATCGTTCACATTCATTGCTTCATTCACACATTCATTGAATAATTTTTTGTTAAATAAATCACAGGCATTTGACTGGGTACAGAAAATTCAATAATAAACAAAACAAAGAGGGTCCTGCCTTCATTGATTTCTTAGTCTATCAGGAAATGCACATAATAAAGGCACAATTGAATATTTAGTAACAGTTATAGTAAGCACTGTGTAGAAGTTTTTTTTTTTTCTTTTTAAATATAACGGATATAATCTGGGAGGGAAAACTTCCCAGGGAAAAAATGTCTTTAAATTGAGATCTAATAGATGAGTTAAAAAGTTGTAATTGTGGATCTCAAAGATGTAACTATATGCCCAGGACCCCAAACTGGTATGTAAGTTGTGAAATAAAATCCAGATCACAAGGAGACATCAGTTAAGAGCCCACATCTAGAATATTTTGATCATTTTTGCTTTTATTTTTTAGTTCAGATGACTTAACAATCCATAGAAGGAGAATAAGATGTTGGTAGTGACAACAGCTGGCAGACTAAGAGTTGAGACAAGGCTGGGACTACTTGGAAAAATAAGTTGATACCTTCTACTTACTAATTATACACCAGAACATGAGTTTATGCATTGACCATAGTTCCTATCAGTGTTAACTATGTCCATGCTCAAAACTTTGGTTGGTTGTCCTTGTTTTATTCAGCTATATAGAAATGGAAGTCAAAGACATGTAGAAATGGTTGACATATTCTTCCAGTTAGTGCTAGTCCCTCTGCTTCTTTCAATCATGTTTTTTGTTTGTCTGTAAACATTTTGCATGTTAACTGTATGGATATTTTGAGTAAACTTTTGTATTGATGTAAGCACATATTCAGAAAAGTATACAAATCATGGAAAAGTGGTTTAATAAATTTTCACAAATGCACTTAGGTAACTGTCAGTGAAATCAAGATGCAAAATATTTCCAAAATCCCAGAAACTGCCTTTGCATCTCATCCCAGTCAACATCTACCACCAAAATAACATACCGCTTGGCTTCTATCAACATAGATTATTAGTTTTTGCTGCTTTTGAAATACTTTTTAAAGGGATCGTTAATGTTACTACCGTATGTGCACTTAAGTGTTGATCAGTTAATACCAATTTGATGGTGAGTACATGTGGTGCTTGTTTTTCCATTCTTGGGATACTTCACTTAGTAGAATAAGCTCCAGCTTTATCCAGGATAATGCAAGAGGTGCTAGATCACCATTGATTTTTGTGGCTGAGTAGAACTCCATGGTATACATATACTGCATTTTATTAATCCACTCATGTATTGATGGGCACTTGAGTTGTTTCCACATCTTTGCAACTGTGAATTGTGCTGCTATAAACATTTGAGTGCAGATGTCTTTTTTATAGAATGTCTTTTGTTCTTTTGGATAGAAGCCCAGTAATGGGATTGCTGGATCAAATGGTAGTTTTACTTGTAACTCTTTGAGGTATCTCCATATTGCTTTCCACAGAGGTTGTACTAATTTACAGTTAGTGTCTTTTGTGTTTCATGGAAACATCTTCTCCTACTCCAAGTTTATTAAGGTATGATTCTATTTCTTGTTCTAGAAGTTCTTTTTGCTTTATGTTTCTTATTCGTATCTCTAATCCACCTAGAATTATTACTTTTTAACATTTTGAAGAGTCAAGTTTCTTTTCTGTTCTGCGCTAAGGATGACCAATTGACCCAGCTCAATATATTAAAAAGAACACTTTTCACCATTGCTCTGGTGGAATTAATTGATCCTAAATAATTACGTGTGGATCTGATTCTAGAGCCATTCCCTTCTGTTTTCCATTGTTTTATTTTTTCTCCAATATCAAATTTAATTACGTGGTGAACCTGACATGTGGTAGGTAGGTAGTCCAAATTCTTCATTTTTTTCTTCAAGATTTATACAGATATTATTTGTCTTTTATGTTTTACTATAAACTTTAAAATCTACTTGTCCATTTATACAAAAGAATCCTGGTGTTTTGATTAGGAGAGCATTAAACCTATAGATTGACTCGTGGAGAACTAACATTTTTATGATATTTATTATTTCAATACATGAACATGTATCCCACCATTCAGGGTGTAGCTTTGTTGATTTCAATTTCCATTAAAAGTTTTCCTTTGACAATAGATTTTTTTTTTGAAGTACATTGCTTAATTTCCAAACATTTAAGTATTTTCAATTAATTTTTTATTATTAAATTTTAGTTTAATGCCACTGTGGGCAAAAAACATATACTCATTATTTTAACTCATTGAAACTTTTTGAGACTTACCTTATTGTCTATCATATGATCAATTTTGCTAAATATCCTTTGTGCTCTTGAAAAGACTATGTAGTTTTTAACTGTTGGGTCTAATATTCTTCTTTATAAACTTGATATCATTTGTTAACTTTGTTCTTTAAATCTACTGAGTCCTTACTGATTTTGAAGTTGCATGTTTGTTCTATTCTTTGCCAAGAGAAATATGCTAAAATTGTTCACTAAGAATATGAATTCATCTATTCTCTTTTTATCTACTTTTTAGATGTGAGACTGGTTATATAAGTTTCTTTAATTAGTATTTGCATTGTATATGTATTTTTATCCCATTATTTTCAATTTTTTGTGTCTTGTATAATATTTTTTCTTCTAAGTAGCATGTATATTTTTAGTCCATTCTGACTGTCTTTTTGCTATATTGGGAGTCTTATTACACTTATATTTAATGTAATTACTAAAATACCATGTTTATTTCTCTCATCTCCCTGTTTGTGTTCTATTGTTTCATTTGTCTTATGACCAGTTTTGTCTCTTTTCTTGTTGTCTTTAAGGTTTACTTCTCTGTACTTCTTTACTTGCTGGAATTTTATGCCCTCAAGCTCAAACTTTTTGGTAGATCGTAACAAAGATTTTTGTTACCCGGTTCTATAAGAGTGTCCAAATGTGGGCTCGTTAGTCATCTGCTTATTAGTAGCCACTTTCTGCCCAGCTTCACCAACTCTGCCAATATTGCTTTAATCACAAAATGCCTTGATTAAATTAAGCAGTTTAGAATATTGCTCACTGTATCTCCCTTCTTCCTGAGCTTTTGGCTCCACAAATCCTGGCTCCCATGGTATCTGCTCAATGCCTTCAAATAGATATTTTTGTCATTGTTATTATTTCCACATTTTAAAGTTACTTTTCGCAGAAGAATTCATCTGCCACGAGCTCGTCTCTCATACCAGGAAGCTTCTCTCTCACATATCACGCCACCAAAAACTACCTATTCTACCACTAAAGGAATGCCTTCCTTACTCTCTCCACAAATACACATCATTTCCACGTCTTTCATCCTGGCTGGACTATTTTATGTGCCTCAAATTATATTGCCTGCCCTTCAGTCTTCCATCTTCCATATTGCTGTAGGAGCCCATGAAATAACAGTTAAGAACAATAATTCTGGAGTCAGAATGTTAAGGCTCCCATTTTGGCACTGGTAGTAAAAATAAATAAATTTTTTTCCATTTTGATAAGTGGGTTCATTGTTTGGAACCTGCTGTGATGTGGGTGTTTGTTTCTCCCCTGCCTAAAATTTACGCACTGAAATCCTAACCCCAAATCGATGGTATTAGGAAGTGGGGCCTTTGGAAAGTGATTAGCTCATAGAGGAGGAACCCTCATGAATGGGATTTTTGTCCTTAAACGAGGCACTAGAGAGTAATGCAACAAGAAGGCTCTCTTTACGAACTCAGAAACAGGCCCTGCTGGAGCCTTAAACTTGGAATTCCCAATTTCTACAATTGTGAAAAATAAAGTTCTGTGGTTTATAAGCCACTGGATTTATGGTATTTCTGCTTTAGTAGCCTGAATAAACTAAGACAGAACTCCCATGCTAGAGTCTCTTGAGAACATGGAAACTTTCAAAAAGTCAAAACAAAACAGATTGCATTAACTGAATAGTAAGTATTATTCTCCTGAAATTAATTTCCTCCATAGAAGATAGTGATTTCACTTCTCAAGCACCTCTTGAAACTGTATATTTTTGTCTGGGATTCATGTAAATTAGAGTCCTTTTTCTTTCTAAAGTTAACAGGAGGAGAGCTGTTTAACTTCTATTTCTTCTGAAGTATTATTATGTACTTTATAACATCCAGAAGAAGCTATGACTTGGAACTTTTTCCAATAATATCAGACTTTCTTGAGCAAAAACTTGAGAATCTTCTATCTTTTGATTTTTATAGGTCAGAGGGAAGTTTAGTCTCTAACATGAATATAACAGGCACAAAATATGTGAAAAACTGGTTGTTCCACCCTAAAACAATAGGAGAAACAAAAGGAAAGGCAGTCCTATAGTCACTTAAGCTGTTCTGTCTTGTGATACTTGTCAACTTCTTAAAAATGAATGAAGGTGAGAATAAGGGAGAATTAGTAAATATTTCTATTTGTATAATTTTACCCAAATGTGATTAACAACTAAGCTTCAAAAATGTGAATACTTGTCTACAGATTTTATTTTATTACATTTAACAGTAAACACACATCAACTTTGTATTTTCATACAAATTTTCACACAAATTTTCACATAAACTGTCACATTAAATCTTCATCACCACACTTTTGGATAGGAATGAATGGCCGTGACAGCAGCAACAACAATAACTTCCTTGCAGGCAGTGATCACATATGATAAGCAGTGAAACCAAAATGGCTACTCAAGTAGATTGGCTTCAGAGCCCTTTCTCTTGGCCTGTGTTATAAAATCTTCCCTTTGCTTTGCCCTTGCTCTTTGAGGCATCCAATGCCCTTCTCAACATTTTCCATTCTTCAGGTCATTACCATTAATCAATAGCAAGTTCTCTTTCATCTCAGATCATAAATCACCGAGCTATCCTAGTGTTACCAGGTAATGGTTCTGATGAGCTAATTCACGCCAAGGTGTGAATGAATAATGATGGTTTCATAAGTTTTCCACTTGGGAGTCTGTTTGCATTTTAAGGTTAGACAAAAACACTTCTCCAGTGAAGTGTGAAATGTAGAGATTTCTGAGACTATTTCAAGCTAGATGAAGGGAGAAGTGATATTTGGTCAAGAGAGGTTTAAATATCTTTCAAATTGTCTGATTCACAAAAAAAAAAAAATTGGAGGAAATAAAGAGAATTGGTATATGGAGGCTAGCAAGAGGAAGACAGGATAAGCCAATCCTTTGTGACAAATGATGGTGAGTCATACTTGGCCTCATAAAGGGAATTCCCTGTTATCATTCTCCCCAGTCAAGATTGCTGCACCTGCTCAGATGCTCCTCTAAAGCAGATGTTTGTCCCATTTTCAGATCATTAACACAGCAGGGCAAGGTTTCTGACATCCAGGATCCAGCCACTTCCCTTAGTCTTGCAGCTCCATAGCAGGGATTCTAGAGTCTTAATTCATCCCTTCCTGGGATGATTCATCTCCCTTTGTAAAGGTTCAACACTTAAACTAATTGGAGTTTACAAAAACAAAAAACAAAAACAAAACAAAACGCTTAGGAAAGATTTTAATTCTTTCAAAGTGCTCTACCTTAACAAGTTTGGAGGTCGAAAGCATATAGAGAATTCCTATTCCTTCACAGACACCCTCTTTTCCTCCCTGAAGCTTCTTTAAGGGGACCTTGTGATATCAGATTAAATGCTATTGATAAACTCATTGAACATATGGACAACGGAATAATGCTCTTTCTTAATACTCATTGTCAAAGTTATTGGTGAAGATTTCATATCATTAAGATGAGAGGAACTTTTTTCAGTGGGATTCTGAACTGAGAAATACACATAAAAAACAAAATAGAGTAGAAGGAAAAAAACAAAATCTAACAGCCAAAAAATATAGATTTTTCAGCAATGTCCATTGTGCACATGTAATTTATTTTATCTCTCAATAGTTTAAAATGGTTTAACTTTTTAAATTAATATCTCAGAATATTAAAATCAAAAAAACAAATTAAGAAAGGTTAGCCCTTTGAATTAAAAAAATCAACTCAGGGAAAAATCAAAAAATAAAAAGAAACAAAGTAGAATGATGATGCAAATGCCTTGTTTGATAGTAGTTGAAGAAGTACTCTGTACCCCTATTGAATTCTCTGGCTAAAGATATTTTGGAAAATGCAGCCTAGGCTCAAGGCCTAAGTGAGGCTTTTTCATCGTCTTCATTGAATATGAAATTCTTAGTTCTACCAGAGCCAATGCTTATCTGACATCCTAACCCAGCCTCAGGCATGGCGTGAGTAGACCTGTCCAGGATGGGCCCAAAGAGAAAGGCTCTGCTCAGGACTAAGAAAAAAAAAATTAAAAAAAGCATATGAAATTGAATGCATTCAATGTAATCCTCCACCATTAACTATTGCTCATTGAAATTCTTGGACATTTTTATAAGATTAATAACACTTTTCTTTCTTGAATAGAAGTAAGGAAGAGATCATAAGACAAAGGTTCCCCAAAACACATTGTATTGTCTTAGATAAGAAATCAAATGAAGACACAATGGTGTTTTATTTTTATTTTCTATTTTAATATATTACTTATAAATTGGGGAAAAAAACATTAGAAAGGTAAAGAAATCTTAGTTAACACAGTAAAGTATAAATTCTGTATTTTTCTACTAGCTTAATGGATTTATAGGGCTTCTCTAAAACTTATTTTTCCTTTCTTCCACCTGTCTCAAAATGTTTATCTGTCAAATGAGGAATTATTACTCTTATTTCTTAAGATGATTCAGAGTGTTAAATCTAGCAATGCATGTAAAGTACTCAATGCGGTGTCTAGCATATAGTTTGTGGTTAACACCTAGTGGCTTTGGAATCAGGTAGATATGAGTTAAATTCCTCATTTACCAGTTATAAACCACACAACTAGGGTGAGTTATTTAGTTTCTTTGTACCTTAGTCTTTTCATGCACACCATGAAGATAAATAATATGTAACATATAGTGAGGATTACATGAAATATAATAAAGAATTTTAGTACAGAGTACACAGTAGGCACTCAATTAATAGCAGCTGTTATTAACACTACTTGCAAACCATTTCACAGCATGTGGGTTCCATGTGTTCTCGCCTATATTTACATTTTGGCAGAGGTGAGTTTAGAACAGGTTAGACTGTATATGAAAGTTACACATAAAGAAAATTTTAATTCCTTTAAATCCAATCATATTTGTATTTTGGAATATGCTGATGCAATATTGCTAAATTCTTGTTGGTTATGGCAGAACAGAGTAAAATAAAGTTTGGAGCCTGCATTTAAAGCTACCTCTAGAACTTACAATCTCCGTGGACTTGAGCAAGATACATAATCTGTTTCTCACATTCTGCATCTATAATATGTGGACAATAAATATTATACACTACATACAGTTGTAAAAATCAAATGAGTTATACATTTAATTACTTAGAAAAGTGGTAGAGAGACAGTAAGCTACTTCCAAATGTTAGGTATTCCCATTTCTCTTTACATGCCTTTCCCTTTGTAGATAGTGTTTAATGAGTATAATATGCAAGATCATACTTTTATATTGGTCAGTCAATTCAATTTTTAAATTGATCTATGTTGTTCTATGTGTGCCACATTAAATGTTATTACTGGTTTTTTAGACGTTTCCAATCAGTGGTGTAAATGTAACACCTTTTGTAAAGCCCAGGTGAGATCGGGTTACCTTTGATTTCTAACTGATTGCATTTGCTTATAGACTAATTGACCCCAAAGTCAGTGATGCACACTCACATAAGGTAAAGTTCCTATCACTCTTGCAAAAAAAGTAACGCTGCATGACTTGCACGTAAGTTTTAATTTATTTCAACATCCCATTAACTCAACCTCAACAAAGATTACTGATGTCTTAATACATCTTCTTAAAATCTGGCTGACAATCCAAGTGTGTTTACCTTAAGGAGTTCATGCAAACTACACTTGAGAAGGAATAGAACACATAAACAAGCAAAGATCAAAATTCTTAAACCTGTGTCAGTCCAGGAGCTATTTGCCATAATCTAGAAAACCTCCCCAAAGAAATCCTTGGCTTTGCCTGAATCCCCCAAGATTAGAGCTGGCAGCTATAGGTGTTGATACCTATTTACCACTTCCTTGATCTTTCCAAGAATTACATTTCCCTACAAGCTTTTAATTTTCCCAATTCAATCCCATATACTTTCAGTTGGAAATACTAGTCTTCTGTGGCTGCTCTCTCATTTTGTTTCTTCTTAGTAAGTTACTCTGAACTTCCTTCTAAAGGAGATAAATACAATACCATTATATCTCTCTCCTGCATTGTTTCCATGCGTATATTTAAGGCTGCCCTGCTTGCTTAAATTATACAGCCTGATTCTTACAGGAGCTAGGTACTTATTCACTTAGAATCCATCTAAGTAAACAACAGAAGAGATTTTTTTTCTTTCTTTTTTTTTTTTTTTTTTTTTACAGGCTTTTAAAAAGATTCCCTTACTGAGACAGACTATGAAGTTCTGGTATAGAATGAAGATTGTGAACATTTCCCATAAAACCCAGGGTTTATTTTCTGCCCGTTGCCCGTTTACTGTTTTACTGTTTGTTTCAGTGCATGTAGCAGAGTTCTCACACTACATGCCCTGACTGCCTCTGCTTGCATAAAACATGATGCTCCACCTCGAACAATGCTGGAATACATTACATAAATTTCCCTTTGATATCCAGCATGTTTTCCACTCTAATAGAATCTGAGCAGAATTACATCTCCTTCCCCCCAGTGTTCCCGATGTGCTTCATAACTCTCTCTTCTATGAATCCAATAACCGTCTCCAAGTCATTAGAAGGTATACACTTCAATGAAGGGTAGAAGCAACTCAGTAGGGCAGAGCCAAAGATGATCTAGCAAGTAGTTTCGTGACAGCATAAGATAGGGGTGGGGAACTTTTTCATGTGGGAAGGCCACATTAATTTAACTATTATCAAATAAGGCCACATTCAAGAAATTTCAATTATATATGCTTAAAAATTTACATTATTTTGTAAAAATCTAACTACTATGTATTTAATAATTTCAAAAAATGAAAACTAATTGTTAATTTTAAAGTTAACTAACCTTTTAATGACTTTGTTGTATATGCTTCTGTTGGAATATTTCGTAGCATGGAGGTCCAGAGTTTCAGCTGATCCTCTAGATGAGTATCAGACATTTGTAACCTTAAGGATGTCTTGATTTGGGTAAGACAGGAGAATGCAGATTCACAGCAATAAGTGGTTGAAAAGGAAGAGAGTATTTTTCAGGCATGTTGCTGAAGAGTTGGGTATTCTACTGCATTTTTCCAAATTTCAACTGGATCTTTCCTAGCATCAAACAATGATTTTAAATGTCTTCTACTGAGAGCTCAATCAATTCCCTCTGTAGTTCTTTAGGTGCCTTGGTGATATCAACTGGGCGAGGCTGAAATGCTAATTTGAATGTGATGTCATGATTCCCAAAGTCAGTGAAACTTTAGTTGTATTCTCCAATGAATAGGTCTTTAACAGCTGCGTATTCTTCAAATGATTCGCATATATCATCCTGTTCATCAGTGACCTTTGTTAACTGGGGAAAATGTTCATCCAAAATTTCCTTTTGAAGAAGAATTGTTTTGAAAAAAGATAGCTTTTTTCAAAATGCTTGGATTTTTTTTTGCCAGGTATCATATATAGACTTAGTTTTACCTTGCAAAGAAATATTCAAGTAGTTTTGATTTGACATGCTATCACACAGAAATGCTGCATTCCTATAGAAATCTTCTTTCACACATTTGCATTGCTGATTCTGTTCTTCATAAAATTTATCTGTTCTTACAGAGATAAAATTTTGGCTAACACCTGTCCCTGAGATAGCCAACGCACTTTAGAATGATTTGGAAAATCCATGCAAAATATCTCATCATTCAACTCTGGCATGTTACGAAATTGATGATGGCACCTTGCATTTGCACGAATATAGTTAACAATACTTATAACTTGTTGCAAGTGTCACTTAAAATAGTAGCATTGCACAGAGATTTTGCTGATGTAAGGTACAGTGAAAAGAAATGAGAACACCTGGATCTGTTAATACTTTATCTGTGCAATAAACCCTTCATATTCTCCTGTCATGGAGGGTGCACTGTCTGTGCATATACTCACTAAATTTACCAAATTCAGTCTACCTTCACAACATTTATCTTGAAAGTTATTGAAGATATCTGCTCCTTGTGTGTTCTGTTCACGAGAGTGCCCAAAGCAAGTAACTCTTTGTAGCAAAGAAAATCTTCTGTTATGACCCAAATGAGGTATAAAACCTGTGTCAAGTCAGTACTATCAGTTGATTCATCCAAAGTGATTGAATAATATGTGTTTCCCTTTTGAAGTACTGCATGAAGTTGTTCTGTTAAGTTGCAGACTAATTCATGCTGCCAATCAGTTATGGTTCTTGAAAAAGGCAATTGTTTGTACTTTGAAATGTTATCAAGGTCTAAACATTCTACAACTTCGACAATGCATTCTTTCACAATTTCTACATTGCTGAATGGCTTCCTTTTTCCCCAAGTATATAAGCTACTTTATAAGTTGCTTCAGTGGCATTATCTTCAGGTCTTATTGCTCCTTGAAAGAATTGTCTTTGCTTTTGTTTTTCATCTTTTAATTTCTGCAATACAATTTTCTGTGCCTCTCCCTCTAATTTAAAATATTTTTGGTCCTTGTGAGTGATATAACGCTAACGAGCATTGAATTTCTTTAATGTTGATATTGTAGTATCACAAAGCAAGCAAATCATTTTATCTTTAGTAAAAACAAGATAATATTGCAATTCCCAATCCTCATTAAGAATCTGTTTTCTTCCTTTAGTGTTTTCTCTGTCTTCTTTGACATGATAGGCTTTTAAGCAGACAGAATTAAAAAATACTGTTGAGCTGTGCAACTATTCACAAATTCCACTTCAAAGAGAAGCACAGTGTACCACTGTCAAAAGCTGATAACAGACTGGCATACTCCACCGCCATAAAATCTCGCCAACCAGCCTTGTGCAGTAGTGGCGTCGGTCAGGTAGGGGGAAGTTAGAACTAAATCATGAGCATAGCAGTCATAAATTTAGCCCTTATATCTCACTAATGTTTTAATTGTGCTGGTCAATCTGGGAGGATTATGTCATTGACACTTATTTATTCTTTAGTATTTTAAATATTTTCTTTTTAAAAAATAAAATAAAAATAGAAAGGATAAACAAAAATGTATTAATAAAAATAAAAGAATTTGTTCTGTAAAATTTGGATTCAGTCAAAAGGCCACAGTTAAAGACCTAGAAGGCTACAGGTTTCCCACCCTTGGCATAAGAGGACACAATCAGGAGAAGGATGCTGTACAGTCAGCTTTGATCACTCAGAATTCTTGCAGAATTCTGGTTATAATGTGGAGTGAACCCCCAAAGCTTTCTTATTTCATGCCTGGTTATAACTATTCCTAAATTGTTGGGGGTCCTTTCTTTAGAAGGTGCTGCAGTTTGATTTACTTCACACCCATTCTCTAACCTCATGTCAACTTTCAACCTCCACCAAAGGCAAAGGCTCCTTCTTCCCCAGCAATCATATATCAATAACTAGGGACAGTCATATGCACAGTTAACACCAAAAACACATAAGTAGACATCTGTTATGAGAGTGCCTTGGAAAGCTTTTGATTTTCTGATATAAAGAAATACACAGATGGGAGGGTGCCACCATTTACCAGTTGAATGTTTCTGTGATACCACAAACTACAATGCCTGTGAGCGACCATGAGAAAAAGACCAAGGTCATCACACAAACACCAGCCTTGATACTGTTGAGATGGTGAATCAATGTCAACAACTTCCTGTGTCCACTCATGTACTAATGAGCACTTGGATTGTTTCCACATCTTTGCAATTGTGAATTGTGCTGATATACACATTTGGGTGCAGGTGTCCTTTTTATAAACGGTCCTTTTTTCCTTTGGGAAAATATATAGTAGTGGGATTGCTGGATCAAATGGTAGGTCTACTTTTAGTTCTTTGAGGTATCTCCGTACTACTTGTATTAACCTGGATGGAAAAGGAGTCCATTCTTCTAAGTGAAGTATCACAAGAATGGAAAAACAAACACCATAGGTATTCACCGTTCAATTGAAATTAACTGAAACAACATTTACATGCATGTGTGGAAATAAAACTCATCGGAAATCAGACAAGTGGGAGAGGGGTGGAGGGGAAGAGTAAATTCACACCTAATGGAGAGAATTCACACACTATCTGGGTGATGAGGACACTTATAACTTTGTCTCAAACTGTACAAAAGAAATGTATGTAACCAAAACATTTGTACCTCCATAATACTCTGAAATAAAACAACAAAAAAAATGATTTCCTCTGTCCAGATGTTTTATTATGTAATGTAAAATAAACTAATAAAAAGTCCAATTTGCTTAAGCCAGGCATATCATTCATTTGATTTGTTTTATTAATTGTAATGAAAAGTATTTGTTACAAATACC